>JALMGF010000201.1:0-10000 GCA_023333645.1 Sceloporus occidentalis
CCCTAACCCTAACCCTAACCCTAACCCTAACCCTAACCCTAACCCTAACCCTAACCCTAACCCTAACCCTAACCCTAACCCTAACCCTAACCCTAACCCTAACCCTAACCCTAACCCTAACCCTAACCCTAACCCTAACCCTAACCCTAACCCTAACCCTAACCCTAACCCTAACCCTAACCCTAACCCTAACCCTAACCCTAACCCTAACCCTAACCCTAACCCTAACCCTAACCCTAACCCTAACCCTAACCCTAACCCTAACCCTAACCCTAACCCTAACCCTAACCCTAACCCTAACCCTAACCCTAACCCTATACCCTAACCCTAACCCTAACCCTAACCCTAACCCTAACCCTAACCCTAACCCTAACCCTAACCCTAACCCTAACCCTAACCCTAACCCTAACCCTAACCCTAACCCTAACCCTAACCCTAACCCTAACCCTAACCCTAACCCTAACCCTAACCCTAACCCTAACCCTAACCCTAACCCTAACCCTAACCCTAACCCTAACCCTAACCCTAACCCTAACCCTAACCCTAACCCTAACCCTAACCCTAACCCTAACCCTAACCCTAACCCTAACCCTAACCCTAACCCTAACCCTAACCCTAACCCTAACCCTAACCCTAACCCTAACCCTAACCCTAACCCTAACCCTAACCCTAACCCTAACCCTAACCCTAACCCTAACCCTAACCCTAACCCTAACCCTAACCCTAACCCTAACCCTAACCCTAACCCTAACCCTAACCCTAACCCTAACCCTAACCCTAACCCTAACCCTAACCCTAACCCTAACCCTAACCCTAACCCTAACCCTAACCCTAACCCTAACCCTAACCCTAACCCTAACCCTAACCCTAACCCTAACCCTAACCCTAACCCTAACCCTAACCCTAACCCTAACCCTAACCCTAACCCTAACCCTAACCCTAACCCTAACCCTAACCCTAACCCTAACCCTAACCCTAACCCTAACCCTAACCCTAACCCTAACCCTAACCCTAACCCTAACCCTAACCCTAACCCTAACCCTAACCCTAACCCTAACCCTAACCCTAACCCTAACCCTAACCCTAACCCTAACCCTAACCCTAACCCTAACCCTAACCCTAACCCTAACCCTAACCCTAACCCTAACCCTAACCCTAACCCTAACCCTAACCCTAACCCTAACCCTAACCCTAACCCTAACCCTAACCCTAACCCTAACCCTAACCCTAACCCTAACCCTAACCCTAACCCTAACCCTAACCCTAACCCTAACCCTAACCCTAACCCTAACCCTAACCCTAACCCTAACCCTAACCCTAACCCTAACCCTAACCCTAACCCTAACCCTAACCCTAACCCTAACCCTAACCCTAACCCTAACCCTAACCCTAACCCTAACCCTAACCCTAACCCTAACCCTAACCCTAACCCTAACCCTAACCCTAACCCTAACCCTAACCCTAACCCTAACCCTAACCCTAACCCTAACCCTAACCCTAACCCTAACCCTAACCCTAACCCTAACCCTAACCCTAACCCTAACCCTAACCCTAACCCTAACCCTAACCCTAACCCTAACCCTAACCCTAACCCTAACCCTAACCCTAACCCTAACCCTAACCCTAACCCTAACCCTAACCCTAACCCTAACCCTAACCCTAACCCTAACCCTAACCCTAACCCTAACCCTAACCCTAACCCTAACCCTAACCCTAACCCTAACCCTAACCCTAACCCTAACCCTAACCCTAACCCTAACCCTAACCCTAACCCTAACCCTAACCCTAACCCTAACCCTAACCCTAACCCTAACCCTAACCCTAACCCTAACCCTAACCCTAACCCTAACCCTAACCCTAACCCTAACCCTAACCCTAACCCTAACCCTAACCCTAACCCTAACCCTAACCCTAACCCTAACCCTAACCCTAACCCTAACCCTAACCCTAACCCTAACCCTAACCCTAACCCTAACCCTAACCCTAACCCTAACCCTAACCCTAACCCTAACCCTAACCCTAACCCTAACCCTAACCCTAACCCTAACCCTAACCCTAACCCTAACCCTAACCCTAACCCTAACCCTAACCCTAACCCTAACCCTAACCCTAACCCTAACCCTAACCCTAACCCTAACCCTAACCCTAACCCTAACCCTAACCCTAACCCTAACCCTAACCCTAACCCTAACCCTAACCCTAACCCTAACCCTAACCCTAACCCTAACCCTAACCCTAACCCTAACCCTAACCCTAACCCTAACCCTAACCCTAACCCTAACCCTAACCCTAACCCTAACCCTAACCCTAACCCTAACCCTAACCCTAACCCTAACCCTAACCCTAACCCTAACCCTAACCCTAACCCTAACCCTAACCCTAACCCTAACCCTAACCCTAACCCTAACCCTAACCCTAACCCTAACCCTAACCCTAACCCTAACCCTAACCCTAACCCTAACCCTAACCCTAACCCTAACCCTAACCCTAACCCTAACCCTAACCCTAACCCTAACCCTAACCCTAACCCTAACCCTAACCCTAACCCTAACCCTAACCCTAACCCTAACCCTAACCCTAACCCTAACCCTAACCCTAACCCTAACCCTAACCCTAACCCTAACCCTAACCCTAACCCTAACCCTAACCCTAACCCTAACCCTAACCCTAACCCTAACCCTAACCCTAACCCTAACCCTAACCCTAACCCTAACCCTAACCCTAACCCTAACCCTAACCCTAACCCTAACCCTAACCCTAACCCTAACCCTAACCCTAACCCTAACCCTAACCCTAACCCTAACCCTAACCCTAACCCTAACCCTAACCCTAACCCTAACCCTAACCCTAACCCTAACCCTAACCCTAACCCTAACCCTAACCCTAACCCTAACCCTAACCCTAACCCTAACCCTAACCCTAACCCTAACCCTAACCCTAACCCTAACCCTAACCCTAACCCTAACCCTAACCCTAACCCTAACCCTAACCCTAACCCTAACCCTAACCCTAACCCTAACCCTAACCCTAACCCTAACCCTAACCCTAACCCTAACCCTAACCCTAACCCTAACCCTAACCCTAACCCTAACCCTAACCCTAACCCTAACCCTAACCCTAACCCTAACCCTAACCCTAACCCTAACCCTAACCCTAACCCTAACCCTAACCCTAACCCTAACCCTAACCCTAACCCTAACCCTAACCCTAACCCTAACCCTAACCCTAACCCTAACCCTAACCCTAACCCTAACCCTAACCCTAACCCTAACCCTAACCCTAACCCTAACCCTAACCCTAACCCTAACCCTAACCCTAACCCTAACCCTAACCCTAACCCTAACCCTAACCCTAACCCTAACCCTAACCCTAACCCTAACCCTAACCCTAACCCTAACCCTAACCCTAACCCTAACCCTAACCCTAACCCTAACCCTAACCCTAACCCTAACCCTAACCCTAACCCTAACCCTAACCCTAACCCTAACCCTAACCCTAACCCTAACCCTAACCCTAACCCTAACCCTAACCCTAACCCTAACCCTAACCCTAACCCTAACCCTAACCCTAACCCTAACCCTAACCCTAACCCTAACCCTAACCCTAACCCTAACCCTAACCCTAACCCTAACCCTAACCCTAACCCTAACCCTAACCCTAACCCTAACCCTAACCCTAACCCTAACCCTAACCCTAACCCTAACCCTAACCCTAACCCTAACCCTAACCCTAACCCTAACCCTAACCCTAACCCTAACCCTAACCCTAACCCTAACCCTAACCCTAACCCTAACCCTAACCCTAACCCTAACCCTAACCCTAACCCTAACCCTAACCCTAACCCTAACCCTAACCCTAACCCTAACCCTAACCCTAACCCTAACCCTAACCCTAACCCTAACCCTAACCCTAACCCTAACCCTAACCCTAACCCTAACCCTAACCCTAACCCTAACCCTAACCCTAACCCTAACCCTAACCCTAACCCTAACCCTAACCCTAACCCTAACCCTAACCCTAACCCTAACCCTAACCCTAACCCTAACCCTAACCCTAACCCTAACCCTAACCCTAACCCTAACCCTAACCCTAACCCTAACCCTAACCCTAACCCTAACCCTAACCCTAACCCTAACCCTAACCCTAACCCTAACCCTAACCCTAACCCTAACCCTAACCCTAACCCTAACCCTAACCCTAACCCTAACCCTAACCCTAACCCTAACCCTAACCCTAACCCTAACCCTAACCCTAACCCTAACCCTAACCCTAACCCTAACCCTAACCCTAACCCTAACCCTAACCCTAACCCTAACCCTAACCCTAACCCTAACCCTAACCCTAACCCTAACCCTAACCCTAACCCTAACCCTAACCCTAACCCTAACCCTAACCCTAACCCTAACCCTAACCCTAACCCTAACCCTAACCCTAACCCTAACCCTAACCCTAACCCTAACCCTAACCCTAACCCTAACCCTAACCCTAACCCTAACCCTAACCCTAACCCTAACCCTAACCCTAACCCTAACCCTAACCCTAACCCTAACCCTAACCCTAACCCTAACCCTAACCCTAACCCTAACCCTAACCCTAACCCTAACCCTAACCCTAACCCTAACCCTAACCCTAACCCTAACCCTAACCCTAACCCTAACCCTAACCCTAACCCTAACCCTAACCCTAACCCTAACCCTAACCCTAACCCTAACCCTAACCCTAACCCTAACCCTAACCCTAACCCTAACCCTAACCCTAACCCTAACCCTAACCCTAACCCTAACCCTAACCCTAACCCTAACCCTAACCCTAACCCTAACCCTAACCCTAACCCTAACCCTAACCCTAACCCTAACCCTAACCCTAACCCTAACCCTAACCCTAACCCTAACCCTAACCCTAACCCTAACCCTAACCCTAACCCTAACCCTAACCCTAACCCTAACCCTAACCCTAACCCTAACCCTAACCCTAACCCTAACCCTAACCCTAACCCTAACCCTAACCCTAACCCTAACCCTAACCCTAACCCTAACCCTAACCCTAACCCTAACCCTAACCCTAACCCTAACCCTAACCCTAACCCTAACCCTAACCCTAACCCTAACCCTAACCCTAACCCTAACCCTAACCCTAACCCTAACCCTAACCCTAACCCTAACCCTAACCCTAACCCTAACCCTAACCCTAACCCTAACCCTAACCCTAACCCTAACCCTAACCCTAACCCTAACCCTAACCCTAACCCTAACCCTAACCCTAACCCTAACCCTAACCCTAACCCTAACCCTAACCCTAACCCTAACCCTAACCCTAACCCTAACCCTAACCCTAACCCTAACCCTAACCCTAACCCTAACCCTAACCCTAACCCTAACCCTAACCCTAACCCTAACCCTAACCCTAACCCTAACCCTAACCCTAACCCTAACCCTAACCCTAACCCTAACCCTAACCCTAACCCTAACCCTAACCCTAACCCTAACCCTAACCCTAACCCTAACCCTAACCCTAACCCTAACCCTAACCCTAACCCTAACCCTAACCCTAACCCTAACCCTAACCCTAACCCTAACCCTAACCCTAACCCTAACCCTAACCCTAACCCTAACCCTAACCCTAACCCTAACCCTAACCCTAACCCTAACCCTAACCCTAACCCTAACCCTAACCCTAACCCTAACCCTAACCCTAACCCTAACCCTAACCCTAACCCTAACCCTAACCCTAACCCTAACCCTAACCCTAACCCTAACCCTAACCCTAACCCTAACCCTAACCCTAACCCTAACCCTAACCCTAACCCTAACCCTAACCCTAACCCTAACCCTAACCCTAACCCTAACCCTAACCCTAACCCTAACCCTAACCCTAACCCTAACCCTAACCCTAACCCTAACCCTAACCCTAACCCTAACCCTAACCCTAACCCTAACCCTAACCCTAACCCTAACCCTAACCCTAACCCTAACCCTAACCCTAACCCTAACCCTAACCCTAACCCTAACCCTAACCCTAACCCTAACCCTAACCCTAACCCTAACCCTAACCCTAACCCTAACCCTAACCCTAACCCTAACCCTAACCCTAACCCTAACCCTAACCCTAACCCTAACCCTAACCCTAACCCTAACCCTAACCCTAACCCTAACCCTAACCCTAACCCTAACCCTAACCCTAACCCTAACCCTAACCCTAACCCTAACCCTAACCCTAACCCTAACCCTAACCCTAACCCTAACCCTAACCCTAACCCTAACCCTAACCCTAACCCTAACCCTAACCCTAACCCTAACCCTAACCCTAACCCTAACCCTAACCCTAACCCTAACCCTAACCCTAACCCTAACCCTAACCCTAACCCTAACCCTAACCCTAACCCTAACCCTAACCCTAACCCTAACCCTAACCCTAACCCTAACCCTAACCCTAACCCTAACCCTAACCCTAACCCTAACCCTAACCCTAACCCTAACCCTAACCCTAACCCTAACCCTAACCCTAACCCTAACCCTAACCCTAACCCTAACCCTAACCCTAACCCTAACCCTAACCCTAACCCTAACCCTAACCCTAACCCTAACCCTAACCCTAACCCTAACCCTAACCCTAACCCTAACCCTAACCCTAACCCTAACCCTAACCCTAACCCTAACCCTAACCCTAACCCTAACCCTAACCCTAACCCTAACCCTAACCCTAACCCTAACCCTAACCCTAACCCTAACCCTAACCCTAACCCTAACCCTAACCCTAACCCTAACCCTAACCCTAACCCTAACCCTAACCCTAACCCTAACCCTAACCCTAACCCTAACCCTAACCCTAACCCTAACCCTAACCCTAACCCTAACCCTAACCCTAACCCTAACCCTAACCCTAACCCTAACCCTAACCCTAACCCTAACCCTAACCCTAACCCTAACCCTAACCCTAACCCTAACCCTAACCCTAACCCTAACCCTAACCCTAACCCTAACCCTAACCCTAACCCTAACCCTAACCCTAACCCTAACCCTAACCCTAACCCTAACCCTAACCCTAACCCTAACCCTAACCCTAACCCTAACCCTAACCCTAACCCTAACCCTAACCCTAACCCTAACCCTAACCCTAACCCTAACCCTAACCCTAACCCTAACCCTAACCCTAACCCTAACCCTAACCCTAACCCTAACCCTAACCCTAACCCTAACCCTAACCCTAACCCTAACCCTAACCCTAACCCTAACCCTAACCCTAACCCTAACCCTAACCCTAACCCTAACCCTAACCCTAACCCTAACCCTAACCCTAACCCTAACCCTAACCCTAACCCTAACCCTAACCCTAACCCTAACCCTAACCCTAACCCTAACCCTAACCCTAACCCTAACCCTAACCCTAACCCTAACCCTAACCCTAACCCTAACCCTAACCCTAACCCTAACCCTAACCCTAACCCTAACCCTAACCCTAACCCTAACCCTAACCCTAACCCTAACCCTAACCCTAACCCTAACCCTAACCCTAACCCTAACCCTAACCCTAACCCTAACCCTAACCCTAACCCTAACCCTAACCCTAACCCTAACCCTAACCCTAACCCTAACCCTAACCCTAACCCTAACCCTAACCCTAACCCTAACCCTAACCCTAACCCTAACCCTAACCCTAACCCTAACCCTAACCCTAACCCTAACCCTAACCCTAACCCTAACCCTAACCCTAACCCTAACCCTAACCCTAACCCTAACCCTAACCCTAACCCTAACCCTAACCCTAACCCTAACCCTAACCCTAACCCTAACCCTAACCCTAACCCTAACCCTAACCCTAACCCTAACCCTAACCCTAACCCTAACCCTAACCCTAACCCTAACCCTAACCCTAACCCTAACCCTAACCCTAACCCTAACCCTAACCCTAACCCTAACCCTAACCCTAACCCTAACCCTAACCCTAACCCTAACCCTAACCCTAACCCTAACCCTAACCCTAACCCTAACCCTAACCCTAACCCTAACCCTAACCCTAACCCTAACCCTAACCCTAACCCTAACCCTAACCCTAACCCTAACCCTAACCCTAACCCTAACCCTAACCCTAACCCTAACCCTAACCCTAACCCTAACCCTAACCCTAACCCTAACCCTAACCCTAACCCTAACCCTAACCCTAACCCTAACCCTAACCCTAACCCTAACCCTAACCCTAACCCTAACCCTAACCCTAACCCTAACCCTAACCCTAACCCTAACCCTAACCCTAACCCTAACCCTAACCCTAACCCTAACCCTAACCCTAACCCTAACCCTAACCCTAACCCTAACCCTAACCCTAACCCTAACCCTAACCCTAACCCTAACCCTAACCCTAACCCTAACCCTAACCCTAACCCTAACCCTAACCCTAACCCTAACCCTAACCCTAACCCTAACCCTAACCCTAACCCTAACCCTAACCCTAACCCTAACCCTAACCCTAACCCTAACCCTAACCCTAACCCTAACCCTAACCCTAACCCTAACCCTAACCCTAACCCTAACCCTAACCCTAACCCTAACCCTAACCCTAACCCTAACCCTAACCCTAACCCTAACCCTAACCCTAACCCTAACCCTAACCCTAACCCTAACCCTAACCCTAACCCTAACCCTAACCCTAACCCTAACCCTAACCCTAACCCTAACCCTAACCCTAACCCTAACCCTAACCCTAACCCTAACCCTAACCCTAACCCTAACCCTAACCCTAACCCTAACCCTAACCCTAACCCTAACCCTAACCCTAACCCTAACCCTAACCCTAACCCTAACCCTAACCCTAACCCTAACCCTAACCCTAACCCTAACCCTAACCCTAACCCTAACCCTAACCCTAACCCTAACCCTAACCCTAACCCTAACCCTAACCCTAACCCTAACCCTAACCCTAACCCTAACCCTAACCCTAACCCTAACCCTAACCCTAACCCTAACCCTAACCCTAACCCTAACCCTAACCCTAACCCTAACCCTAACCCTAACCCTAACCCTAACCCTAACCCTAACCCTAACCCTAACCCTAACCCTAACCCTAACCCTAACCCTAACCCTAACCCTAACCCTAACCCTAACCCTAACCCTAACCCTAACCCTAACCCTAACCCTAACCCTAACCCTAACCCTAACCCTAACCCTAACCCTAACCCTAACCCTAACCCTAACCCTAACCCTAACCCTAACCCTAACCCTAACCCTAACCCTAACCCTAACCCTAACCCTAACCCTAACCCTAACCCTAACCCTAACCCTAACCCTAACCCTAACCCTAACCCTAACCCTAACCCTAACCCTAACCCTAACCCTAACCCTAACCCTAACCCTAACCCTAACCCTAACCCTAACCCTAACCCTAACCCTAACCCTAACCCTAACCCTAACCCTAACCCTAACCCTAACCCTAACCCTAACCCTAACCCTAACCCTAACCCTAACCCTAACCCTAACCCTAACCCTAACCCTAACCCTAACCCTAACCCTAACCCTAACCCTAACCCTAACCCTAACCCTAACCCTAACCCTAACCCTAACCCTAACCCTAACCCTAACCCTAACCCTAACCCTAACCCTAACCCTAACCCTAACCCTAACCCTAACCCTAACCCTAACCCTAACCCTAACCCTAACCCTAACCCTAACCCTAACCCTAACCCTAACCCTAACCCTAACCCTAACCCTAACCCTAACCCTAACCCTAACCCTAACCCTAACCCTAACCCTAACCCTAACCCTAACCCTAACCCTAACCCTAACCCTAACCCTAACCCTAACCCTAACCCTAACCCTAACCCTAACCCTAACCCTAACCCTAACCCTAACCCTAACCCTAACCCTAACCCTAACCCTAACCCTAACCCTAACCCTAACCCTAACCCTAACCCTAACCCTAACCCTAACCCTAACCCTAACCCTAACCCTAACCCTAACCCTAACCCTAACCCTAACCCTAACCCTAACCCTAACCCTAACCCTAACCC
>JALMGF010000201.1:15000-22500 GCA_023333645.1 Sceloporus occidentalis
TCCCCCCTTAGGCCACAGAGGCTCCTGGAAGAGGAAACACCCCTCTATCCTTTTGCCAGAGGAAAACAAACCCATTCCCAGAAAGCTGAAGGGCAAGACACTGGAGGAAGAGAAGAGGCTTCTGGTGGGCAGCCTCCAGAGACTACACCTTGCAGGGACTCCATTGACCTCGCAAAAGACTTTCAAAGCAAAGAAGCAGAGAGCCTGGAAGGTCCTTCCCTTGAACAAAGAAGGGAGAGCGAAATGGAGTTCTCTGGCATCTCTTCCTTGGCTGCAACTAGTGACAGTGACACAGAGACCAGCAGTGAG
This sequence comes from Sceloporus occidentalis, assembly GCA_023333645.1. Taxonomy (NCBI): domain Eukaryota; kingdom Metazoa; phylum Chordata; class Lepidosauria; order Squamata; family Phrynosomatidae; genus Sceloporus; species Sceloporus occidentalis. The sequence continues at coordinate 15,310 of JALMGF010000201.1, forward strand.
GAAGAGGAGGAAGAAAGCCCTGAGGACAAAGCCCAGAGGAAAAGGGATAAGAAGAAAGCCAATAAAAGGAATCAGGGCCCTGATCCAGAAGACCAAGTCACTAACGAGTACCTCGTCTATAAATATGACACGGATTTTCAAAGCGTGGAGGAAGGGGAACTGACGGATCGGGAAAAGACCCTTTCGGAGGCTATTCAGCAGAAGAGGCTTTCCCGAGAAAGGCAGATCTCTGCAGCCTGGACTGAATGTCTCCATACACGGTGGGACAAAGTGACCGATATCATCTTGCCAAAGGACTTCGATAGGTATGACACTCAAACTCTGGGGCTATGCGGTGGCTCATATTGCCCTGCCGACATCGAGCCATCGACTGCCCAGCCTAAAAAAGTACAGCAGAGATAAACTTTGGGGGCTCTTGGAGAAAGGTTTCCCTCTCTTGAAGTCTGTACTTTCGGGATTAAAGGTGCCCGACTCTGAGGAGCAAGTGGCTTATGCCAGGACTCTAGCCTTAGACATTGTTCAACGCCTGCTATTGGGCAGGAAACCCAAGACGTCTCTCATCGTATTACCGGACTGGCTAAAGGAGACCCAATTGATAAAAACCTTCCAAGAGATCCATCAAATCTGGGAATGCACCCCTGAGAACCAGAAACCTCCGGTTTGGGCGCAAGTGGACAACAAGGGGAAAATGGTGTCCAGAGAGGCCTTGATGGAGTGGCTCTTAAGCGTCGTAGCAGACCTGAGACAACGGGCAAAAATTGCTAAGCAGTCTGGCTTCGATCCGAGGGAAGAAAAGACTAAAGGAACTGGAGCAGGGAGAGCTGTAGAGAAAGTGGAGAAAGCAGAGACCCCGAAAGAACCAGAACGGGCAGAAGGACGTCAGCGGACCGAGCGGCGCTCCAAAGGACATTTGCCATTGACTCCTGTCCTTGGGATGAGTGCCACGGTGTCACCCCCAGCAATGGGTGAGGAAAGCAGGGAGGTTAGAGGAAGAAGGGAGGCAGCAGGGGAAGGGAAGGAGGTGCAAGGAGTGGGATTGGGAAACACTAGGCAAAGAGGGACACTGAGTGATATCAGCAGCTCGGATTTAGAGGAAACGGCTACCGTTTCTCAAGCGAAGAAGAAACCTAGAGGGGAACAGCCTTGGTCAGAAAGAGTAGAGGTAGAATTGGGCCCAGCAACCGCAGCGGATAGAAATGCCTTGGGTCTGGGAGAGGAAAACAGGGGATCAGATTTACTGGGTCAGGGTTTGGGGGCTAGAGACAACTTGATGGAAGGTACTGCTGTTTCGGCTGGTGTTCTTTCCCAGGAACAATGCAAAAACCCATCCTTGCCAACCAAGGGACTAACTGTCCAGAAGAAAAGGCTTCTGGAAAATGGAGATGCAGCTGAGAATGGTCATATCTCGGCAAGACCTCGATTGGACCGGGAAACTAACAAAGACGCACGGGTTGGGAACGTAAGTCTAAACCCTCTGCCAGACAGACAAATGAAGGGGAAGGAGGGTAGTCGCACGCATGGCAATGGCGCTCACGGAGAGGTACCGCAGGGTTTGCCGACTTTGGCATCTGGAAGACCCCTCGGGGTGCCGGGGGACAAGCCGCAAGAACTCAGAAAGGAAGGGAGGACATATGCCAGTATAGCGGGAGGGGACGGTGGCGCTGCACGGCGAGGAGAGTCACGGTCTTCAGGCATGACGGTAGATGAAGAGACATACCTTGACCAGTGCTTTAGAGAAGCCTCGGATGTAAGAAACCCTAGAGCGCGCTTTGTAATACGGTTTAAATATTTAGGGTCAGACCCTGAGAAAGGGTCACGGGCCTATATTTCAAAGAGGCTTCTGAAAGAGACATTGGATGCTCAGAGGGAAGATATTGTGGCAGTGATTCAGCTTCCGGGATCTACAGAAATAGATGTATGTTTAGCATCGGAAAGAGTTTACAGGCATTTCTGGATTAGCTGTAAGAGGGTGAAACGTCTGAACCCAGATCTGCTGTCGGAATATGAGATGTTCCCTTTGTTTAGAGGTGATACCAAGGTTCTGACTATAAGTTTCAGAACCACTACTATCCCTGCTGAAGACGTAGCGAGGTGGGTGTCTAAATACGCCACGATCCTGACAGGGCCAGATAAAAAGGAAGATGAGCAAGGCTACTGGACAGGGGAATACAGATGCGTAGTCTCCTTTAAAAATGAAGACCCTGAGTACAGGCATGGCAAGATACCTAAGTATTTTTTCCTAGGGGCTGATAGAGGGATCACCAGGTACAGTGGCCAACCTCAGGCCTGCTTCCAATGTGGGTCCTATGAGCACCAGAGGCGCCTGTGCACCACTCCTTTGTGTTCACGGTGCGGTACCAGGGGCCACCCGACAGCTGCGTGCTACAGCAGCATCAAGTGCAACTTTTGTGGGGAACTGGGTCACACTTACTTTTGGTGCCCTCAGGCATATTATAACCAGCAAGATGCTCGAGTGTTTGAGAAGGCCCAGCAAGTAGCCAAAACGGGAAAAGAAAGGGCAGAAGTCCAGGAAAAGACAAGGGTTTTGAGGGAGAAGTTAGGAGTGAGGGGAGAGAAGTTACCAAATTCAGAGCAGCAGGAGGATAGGGGCAGGCATAGCGACCCATTGCTTGCAAGGGAAGAAAGACAAACTACGGAAGACAGACTGGAAATAGCTGATGAATGGAATGTAGTGCATAGACGAGGGGCAGGAGGAGAAGAGGGGAGGTCACAGGAGAGGAGAGGTCCCCGGGAACAGATAGTCACAGAGAACAATAGGTTTCATGTTCTTGTGCATGAAGAAGAGGGTCAGAGCAGGTTGGACAATGAGGAGCCCACCGATAGCGAAGTCTTGGTAGCTGTCCAGGAGGTAACAGATAGACAACCCATGCAGACAGAGGAGGTGAAGAGGCAAAGGACTCCAAAGACCCCTAGGAAGAAAAAGCAAAAGGAACATAACACACAGAGGAGTGGGGGAGAGGGGGAGAGAGGGATGGGAGGAGCGGAGCAGATGGAGGAGGGGCAGGTGGTTGGCTCCCCAAACCAAAGTCCTGAAGACCCTTCTAAAGACCCACCAGAACCGATGGTGATAGAAGTAGCAGCAGAACCAATAGTGACAGAAGTACTAGAAAAAGTATTAGCAGAGAGCACATTGAGGGCAGCATCACCGCAGTTATTTTCAGAAGCTTCAATGGAGGAATCTGGTGATAGATTGGTGGAGCCTTGTGGGACGGATGTAGAACCCTTTTCCTGCCCCCTTCTACCCCTGACCTTTGATGGTGGCCCTCCCCCTCCTCCTCCTCCTCCGGCTCCTCCTCCCCTTCCTCCTTCCCCTCCTCCTCCCCCTTCCAGTGCTCCCTCCCTTGCAACCACCTTCCCAATATCCCCTTTACCAACCCCTGTCTCTTCACCCCTTTCCCCTTCCCCCCAAATTGGTGAGGCTACACCTCCGGTTGCCCCGGAGGAGGTAGAGAGGACCCAGCTAGAATCGGAGGACAAGAGGACTGAGAATCCTGGAGAGAATAAACAAGACTAGAATGGTTGGGAAGCCTTTATTTGGAAAGAATTTATCTGAATGTAATTTAATTGAATTGAATTAAATTTAGGTCAAATTCAAAATTAGAATTACATTAAAATTAAGTCAAATTCAAATTCAAAATTCAAATTCAAAATTAAAACTAAAATTAAAATTACAAAATTAACAAAATTAAGAAATATAAAAACAATGCCAGTCTTTGTTTGGGAAGGAAAATCAATTACCTGTTTAATGGTTATCGAAATGTTTAATATTGACATTAGGGTTGACATTGCTATGATTATTTGGGTTATGATAGTCAGGGTTAAGGTAATGTTGAGCCAAGATTAATCATGGTGTCTCTAACAATCACCTCTTGGAACGTGAGAGGGCTGAGGATGGCCGACAGGCGGCAGGAGATCGTTCCTCTTCTGGCAACCATGGCGCAGGACGTGGTGGTCTTGCAAGAGACCCACCTGGTGAGCGAGCAGCAACGCTCCCAGGGGCAGAAACTCTGGACGCAAGGACCCTCCATTTGGTCTTATGGGGAGGAACACCAGGCAGGCGTGGCGGTCTTATTTAAAGCTAGGCATGACCTGCAGATTGACTTTGTCCTGGAGGCTTTACCGGGCAGGTTGCTGGTTGTGGACTTTACTGTGCTGGGGATTTCGAAGGAGGGGAAGGAAGAAAGGACTCCTTTCCGGCTTTGCGGGCTTTATGCCCCAGTGGTGGCATCACAACGGAAAACATTTTGGCCTCATTTGGAAGGGTATTGTGCTACTTACAGGCATCTATTGGTTGTAGGGGATTTTAATAATAGGACCAGACTATCTGATTATTCAAATTATGTGGATCGAGGCAAAACGGGGAAAAAGTCAACCGCTTTAACACCCGAGGAGAGACTTTTGGAGACCTTTTTCTCAGATCGTAATTTAACAGATAAAGCCTTGGAAGTGAGTAATCGGTTCAGTTTTTTCCCTCTTCCCTGCAAAAAAGCATTTATGGATAAATATGGTTCGCTGGAGGGAGGCAAATTCACTTGGTATCAGAAAGACAGAGCTAGTCGATTGGACAGGATCAGAGCCCCTGCCGAACTGAAGGCCTTGAGTTGCCAACTGACGGTCACTCCGTGGTCTGATCATGCCATGCTTCACATGCAGTTTGCTTTGGGCTTGGAGCTTTACTCCAGAGGGAAACCTTTATGGAGGCTTCGCCCAAAGACTCTTGGCAACGCCGGCTGCAAGGAGGAGATTGCGGGCGTCTTGGCAAATATGCTGACGCTGCAGGATCTCTATGTTGGAGAACTGTCTGTCTGGTGGGAGAGAGCCAAAAAAGTCCTGAAGAAGACTTGCCAAAACTACGAATATGTTATCAATAGGAAAGATTTGCAGGGCTATCAGAGAGCAGTCTACCAATTCTTGAAATGCCATTACAAGGTTAACAACGGCCTTCCAGTAAACCAAAATGTGTTGGAATGGTCCAGAGGTGTAATAAGAGAATTTCAAATTAAACAGAAACGTAAGAAGAAATATCATAAAGAATTCAGGACCAAGGGGTCAGTGGTGGACATTGAGGATTGGGCCAGTGCCAAGGCCCCTCAAGCCTCAGTGGTCATGGGGGGCTTGAGGCACAGTGAGCAGGACCCAGTTAGGAGGGACCCCAGAGCAATGCTGAGAGTGATGGAGGATTTCTATAGGGACTTATACGCAGGGGAAGAAATAGGAAGGGAGAAAATCAAGGCTTTCTTAGAACATGTGCCCCAAAATATCCAAGACAAAATGTACCCAGGGCTGACTCAAATAGACAGGGATGAATTGGTGGCCCCTGTGACAGAGAAAGAAGTCCAGGAGGTCATTGTCCAGGGAAGGGGCAAATCGGCTCCGGGACCGGATGGACTCGGATGGAGCTTTTACAAGGCCTTTGCCAAGTGGCTGGTTCCCCCTCTCACCCGAGTCATCAATGAACTCTTGTCTAGAGAGAGCCTGACAGACTCCTTTTATCAGGGCGTTTTGATTTTCTTTCCCAAACAAGGAGATTTGACTTTGCCCAAAAACTGGCGACCGATCGTTTTGACAAACGTGGATTACAGGATTGTGGCAAAGGTTTTGAATAACAGACTGGCAAAAATGGCACCCAAAATCGTTTTAGCTTCCCAAACCAGTGCCGTTCCAGGGCGCTTTATGGTGGACTCTCTGTGTTTGTTTAGAGAGGTCTTTCATTTGGCCCAGAAAGGCAAGTGGGAAACAGGGGAAATACTGCTCTTGGATCAGGCCAAGGCTTTTGATCGCGTTCACCATCAGTTTATGTGGGAAGCGCTGGCAGGGAGGGGTCTCCCCATCCGCTTTGTCAGGTATCTCCAACTGCTTTATCTGAAGGCGCAGGTGACTCCTCAGGTGAATGGACACAGGGGGACTCCGATTAGGCTGAAGTCGGGGGTCAGACAGGGCTGCCCCCTGAGCCCCCTCCTCTACGTCCTGGTTCTGGATTCGGTCCTTTGCCAAATTCAGGCAGAAGAAAGCATCAAGGGTTTGAGGGTCACCCTGAAGCCCAGCAGAGGAGTCATGCCTTTTCCCATAGAGGCTTCTAAGGTTGAGCAGGTGAAATACGCAGCCCATGCAGATGACATTTCCCTCTTTGTGAACGATCGAAAGGAGAGAGCTTCAGCTATGGCTATTTTTGAGAGATATCAGCAAGCTTCAGGGGCTCAGATAAACTTGCAGAAAAGCTCTTTGATTTCCTTTTCCCGAAAAGAGGAAAGTTTAATTTTGACTCCAGTAGAAGTTGTTAGTAGGATTCAGGAGGAGCAATGCGAACAGTCTGAAAAATTAGAGGAATACAAAATGTTAGGTTTAAAGTTCTCTATTAAACTTTTCGGGTGGGAAAAGAACTGGTATCTCTGGTTGGAAAAAATAAAGGCGTGTTTTGACAGATGGAAACCATGGCAGTTAAATGTTTACCAGAAAGCAGTGTACATAAAGACTTACCTGATGCCGCAGGCCTTGACTCTCGCAGCAGTGTACCCTCCTCCCCAAAATGTCTTAAAGGAGGCGGAGAAACTGGTCTTCCGTTTTCTCTGGGGAACGGCCTTTTTTCCTCTGGCTCGGGCCGTGGCCTATAGGAAAGTGGAACAAGGAGGGTTAGACTTGCCTGCGTTGAGACTCAGGTTCCTCTCAGCTTTCCTCAGCCAGAACTTTGGGAAACTCAGCCAATGGTTTCATCATGGATCTAGTCTGGAAGGGTGGCTGGCCCTGTTTGCCAATCACTGGGTGAATGAGAGTTGGGCTGAGAAATGGTGGCGGGAGGAAGAACCGGTGCCTTTCCGAGTGACGGCCGCCATGAAACAGTCAGGCCCCGACTTCCTCAGGGAGGTCTATGGGCAGATTCAGCAGAACAAAGTCCTGGCAGAGTGGTTTCGGACCAAGGCGGGATGCATCAGGACCTTGAAGGGGTTTGTGTATTGGGAAATGGTGAGGGTGGTCTTCTTTCAGCCGCAGATGGAAAAGGACACCAAGAGGGACCAGTTGTCTCTCTATTTAAAAGAATGGCCCCAAAGCATCGAGTGTTTCACGGACCGGAGGGTCCCCTTCGGTCTCTGGGACATTCGATGGAGATTTTACCACCAAATATCTTGTTTAAAGGGGAATCAGCCTTGGCTGAAGGAAGCAGAGCAAATGTGT
>JALMGF010000201.1:25000-258287 GCA_023333645.1 Sceloporus occidentalis
GTCCCCCAGAGGCCCCCTGCCGCCCTTGGAGCCCTCCTGGAGGGCCCCAGGGACGGCAGCAGGCCCCCTGCCGCCCTCGGAGCCCTCCTGGAGGGCCCCAGGGACGGAAAAGGGTCCCCCAGAGGCCCCCTGCCGCCCTCGGAGCCCTCCTGGAGGGCCCCAGGGATGGCAGCAGGCCCCCTGCCGCCCTCGGAGCCCTCCTGGAGGGCCCCAGGGATGGCAGCGGGCCACCCAGAGGCCCCCTGCCGCCCTCGGAGCCCTCCTGGAGGGCCCCAGGGACGGCAGCGGGCCTCTCAAAGGCCTGCCGCCGCTGCCGCCGCGGCTGCCCATCGCGGCTTTTCGCCGCTCTGGGCGCCGCCATTTTGGGCGGCAAAATGGCGGCGAAGTCTCGCGCGACCTCCCCCAAGGTCGCGCGAGATTTCGCCGCCATTTTGGTTGAAAAAATGGCGGCGCCCATAGCCTCAGAGGCCGCTCTGGGCGCCGCCATTTTTTCAGCTAAAATGGCCGCGAAGTCTCGCGCGACCTCGAGGGAGGTCGCGCAAGACTTCGCCGCCATTTTGCCGCCCAAAATGGCGGCGCCCAGAGCGGCGAAACGCCGCGACGGGCGGCCGCCGCCGCGGCGGCAGTGGCGGCAAGGGGAGGCAGGGGCCGGTCGCCAGGCCTCCGCGGGCCGCATCCGGCCCGCGGGCCGGAGGTTGCCGACCCCTGACCTAAACCCTAAACCTAAACCCTGACCCTGACCCTAACCCCTAACCCTAAACCCTAACCCTAAACCCTGACCCTAAACCCTGACCCTGACCCTAAACCCTGACCCTGACCCTACACCCCAGACCCTGACCCTGACCCTAACCCCTGACCCTGACCCCCAATCCTGACCCTAAAAGCTAACCCTGACCCTAACCCCTAACCCCTAACCCTAACCCTGACCCTAACCCTGACCCTGACCCCCAATCCTGACCCTAAACCCTAACCCTGACCCTAACCCCTGACCCTGACCCAACCCGACCCTGACCCCGACCCTAGACCCTGACCCTAACCCTAACCCTAGACCCTGACCCTATCTTTCGAAGGAGGAGGTTGTGTTTTCCTTAGCTCCTCACTACCTGGGAACTAAACCGTGGATTACCATGGCTTCAAAGAAAATGCTGCAACCCCAGTGACTGGGGTAAGCAGTGGGACCCTTCTGGCATCAGGGAAGTCAACAATGGACCCTCAAAATCCAAATTTTGAGGGTTCTGGGGGAAATCAAACTCAGCCCCCCAAGCAGCCTGCAGTGACTTTGCAGAAAGCAATGGCTTCTCAGCAAGCAGAGCAAGCAGAGAAAAGCAAGCCTCAAGAGACCTTGAGTACTGGAGATTTTGCTGTTTGGGATCAAACTGCTTCTGGACCATTTGGCAAAAGGAGAAAGGAGATTTTAAAGCTTCCAGGGGAAAATTCTATGCAAATGGAAACCTCAAAAGAAGGAGAAGGGGGACAGAAAATGGCTGAATCAGCTCAGACAAATCTGGGTGTGGCAGCCACACCAGAAAAAGAAACTGCATTTAAAAGCAACATAAACTTGCTGGAAAGCGACTTTACTGTGAATTTGGGGTCCCAAAAAGTCCCGAAAGTGACAGAGAGTATTAAAGTGCCCGAAAAAGAAGCTATTTTGCTTCAAAAAGAAGCTATTTTGCTTCAAAAAGAAGCTATTTTGCTTCAAAAAGAGACAGATAGCCAAGCCTTAAACCAGGGGTAGGCAACCTTTTTGAGCCGGGGACCGGGTTGGTGTCCCTCAGGCGACTGGGGGGCCGAAGCCGGGGGGTGGAGCTTCAACCCTCCGGGGCGGGGCCACGTGCGGGGGGTGGAGCTTCCACCCTCTGGGGCGGGGCCGTGTGCTGGGGGCGGAGCTTCCACCCTCCGGGGCGGGGCTGCGTACCGGGGGCGGAGCTTCCACCCTCCGGGGGCCAGGCCTCCCCACCTTTGCTGGCCCCTGACGGGGCCCCAGGCCCCGTCAGAGACCGGCAAAAAAGCTGGTGGGGGCCACCAGCGCTGGAGGGCCCCCTGGAGGGCCCCAGCGACAGCACCGGGCCTCCCAGAGGCCCCCTGCCGTCCCTCGGAGCCCTCCTGGAGGGCCCCAGGGATGGCAAAGGGCCCCCCAGAGGCGACCTGCCACCCTCGGAGCCCTACTGGAGGGCCCCAGGGATGGCAAAGGGCCCCCCAGAGGCCCCCTGCCGCCCTCGGAGCCCTCCTGGAGGGCCCCAGGGACGGCAAAGGGCCCCCCAGAGGCCCCCTGCCGCCCTCGGAGCCCTCCTGGAGGGCCCCAGGGACGGCAAAGGGCCCCCCAGACGCCCCCTGCCGCCCTCGGAGCCCTCCTGGAGGGCCCCAGGGATGGCAGCAGGCCCCCTGCCGCCCTCGGAGCCCTCCTGGAGGGCCCCAGGGACTGCAAAGGGTCCCCCAGAGACCCCCTGCCGCCCTCGGAGCCCTCCTGGAGGGCCCCAGGGACGGCAAAGGGTCTCCCAGAGGCCCCCTGCCGCCCTCGGAGCCCTCCTGGAGGGCCCCAGGGATGGCAGCAGGCCCCCTGCCGCCCTCGGAGCCCTCCTGGAGGGCCCCAGGGACGGCAAAGGGTCCCCCAGAGGCCCCCTGCTGCCCTCGGAGCCCTCCTGGAGGGCCCCAGGGACGGCAGCAGGCCCCCTGCCGCCCTCTGAGCCCTCCTGGAGGGCCCCAGGGACGGCAGCAGGCCCCCTGCCGCCCTCGGAGCCCTCCTGGAGGGCCCCAGGGACGGCAAAGGGTCCCCCAGAGACCCCCTGCCGCCCTCGGAGCCCTCCTGGAGGGCCCCAGGGACGGCAAAGGGTCCCCCAGAGGCCCCCTGCCGCCCTCGGAGCCCTCCTGGAGGGCCCCAGGGACGGCAGCAGGCCCCCTGCCGCCCTCGGAGCCCTCCTGGAGGGCCCCAGGGACGGAAAAGGGTCCCCCAGAGGCCCCCTGCCGCCCTCGGAGCCCTCCTGGAGGGCCCCAGGGACGGCAGCAGGCCCCCTGCCGCCCTCGGAGCCCTCCTGGAGGGCCCCAGGGACTGCAAAGGGCCCCCCAGAGGCCCCCTGCCGCCCTCGGAGCCCTCCTGGAGGGCCCCAGGGACGGCAGCAGGCCCCCTGCCGCCCTCGGAGCCCTCCTGGAGGGCCCCAGGGACGGCAGCGGGCCCCCCAGAGGCCCGCTGCCGCCCTCGGAGCCCTCCTGGAGGGCCCCAGGGACGGCAGCGGGCCTCCCAGAGGCCCGCTGCCGCCTTCAGAGCCCTCCTGGAGGGCCCCAGGGACGGCAGCGGGCCTCTCAAAGGCCTGCCGCCGCTGCCGCCGCGGCTGCCCATCGCGGCTTTTCGCCGCTCTGGGCGCCGCCATTTTGGGCGGCAAAATGGCGGCGAAGTCTCGCGCGACCTCCCCCAAGGTCGCGCGAGATTTCGCCGCCATTTTGGGTGAAAAAATGGCGGCGCCCATAGCCTCAGAGGCCGCTCTGGGCGCCGCCATTTTTTCAGCTAAAATGGCCGCGAAGTCTCGCGCGACCTCGAGGGAGGTCGCGCGAGACTTCGCCGCCATTTTGCCGCCCAAAATGGCGGCGCCCAGAGCGGCGAAACGCCGCGATGGGCGGCCGCGGCGGCGGCAGCGGTGGCAAGGGGAGGCAGGGGCCGGTCGCCAGGCCTCCGCGGGCCGCATCCGGCCCGCGGGCCGGAGGTTGCCGACCCCTGCGTTAAACAAACAAACAGAGCAGCCAGAAGTGAAACTAAATCCTGCAGCCATGAAAACAGACACAGAGGAGGAGAAGGGGGGCAGGAAAACCCTGGATGTAGAAAACCTGGACACCTTTTTGGAAGATTATTTTCAGTTTAATAAGTTTCATGGAACATATAACTTGAATAAAGAAAAACTAGGACAGTTTCTTGGCATGATAGTGGAACCTAGCAGTGATCTGGATTCAGACAATGTTTTTTCTGAGACAGAAAGAAACACAGATCTTTTGAAAAGAGATCCCCTCTTGAGTGAACTTTACAGTAAATTAAATCTGGGCTTGGATGAAATGACTGAAGCTATGATAGAGCTGAATGAAAAAGGCAACACTCTCCTGTTGAAATCTGGAGAAGACAGAACACAGGACGAAAAAAAAGACATTTTGGACATTATACTCAGCATCACTCAGTGGAATAAGAATGCTAACAAGGACTTACAAGATTTGAAAATGAGAAATTGGTATTTATTGAAACAATCTGCTATGAAGACAAAGCAGGAGAAAACCAAACAAAAGACAAAACCTAGAAGAGACAGGAGGAAAAAAGCCCAAAGTAGGAATTTAGCAGAGGAGCACTGTCCAAGTGCAAAGAGAGATCGGTCCCCTCTTAGGCCACAGAGGCTCCTGGAAGAGGAAACATCCCTCTTTCCTCTTGCCAGAGGAAAACAAGTCCACTCCCAGAGAGCTGAAGGGCAAGACATTGGAGGAAGAGAAGAGGCTTCTGGTGGGCAGCCTGCAGGGACTACACCTTGCAAGAACTCCATTGACCCCGCAAAAGACTCTCAAAGCAAGGAAGAAGACAGCCTGGAAGGTCCTTCCTTTGAACAAAGAAGGGAGAGCGAAATGGAGTTCTCGGGCATCTCTTCCTTGGCTGCACCTAGTGACATTGACACAGAGAGCAGCAGTGAGGAAGAGGAGGAAGAAAGCCCTGGGGACAAAGCCCAGAGGAAAAGGGATAAGAAGAAAGCCAATAAAAGGAACCGGGGCCCTGATCCAGAAGACCAAGTCACTAAGGAGTACCTGGTCTATAAATATGACACGGATTTCCAAAGTGTGGACGAAGGGGAATTGACGGATCTGGAGAAGACCCTTTCAGAGGCTTCTCAGCAGAAGAGGCTTTCCCGAGAAAGGCAGATCTCTGCAGCCTGGACTAAATGCCTCCATACGCGGTGGGACAAAGTGACCAATATCATTTTGCCAAAGGACTTCGACAGGTATGACACTCTGAAACTCTGGGGCTATGCGGTGGCTCACATTGCCCTGCCAACATCTAGCCATCGCCTGCCCAGCCTAAAAAAGTACAGCAGAGATAAACTTTGGGGACTCTGGGAGAAAGGTTTCCCTCTCTTGAAGTCTGTACTTTCGGGATTAAAGGTACCCGACTCTCAGGAGCAAGCGGCTTATACCAGGACTTTAGCCTTGGACATTGTTCAACGCCTGCTATTGGGCAGGAAATCCAAGACGTCTCTCATCGTATTACCGGACTGGCTAAAGGAGAGCCAATTGATCAAAACCTTCCAAGAAATCCATCGAATCTGGGAATGTACCCCTGAGAACCAGAACCCTCACGTTTGGGCGCAAGTGGACAACGAGGGGAAAATGGTGTCCAGAGAGGCCTTGATGGAGTGGCTCTTAGACGTCGTAGCAGACCTGACACAACGGCAAAAATTGCTAAACAGTCAGGCTTCGATCCGATCGAAGAAAAGCCTAAATGAACTGCAGCAGGGAGAGCTGTAGAGAAAATGGAGACCCCGAAAGAACCAGAACTGACAGAACGACGTCTGCGGACCGAGCGGCGCTCCAAAGCACACTTGCCATTGACTCCTGTTCTGGGGGTGAGTGCCACGGTGCCAACCCCAGAAACGGGTGAGGATTGCAGGGAGGTTAGACGAAGAAGGGAGGCAGCAGGGGAAGTGAAGGAGGTGCAAGGAGTGGGATTGGGAAACACTAGGCAAAGAGGGACACTGAGTGATATCAGCAGTTCGGATTTAGAGGAAATGGCTTCCACTTGTCATGCGAAAAAGAAACCTACAGGGGAACAGCCTTGGTCATATAGGGTAGATGTAGAACTGGGCCCAGCAACTGGAGCGAATGGAAATACCTTGGGCCTGGGAGAGGAAAACAGGGGTCTGATTCACTGGGTCAGGGTTTGGGGGCTGGAGGCAACTTGATGGAAGGTACTGCTATTTTGGTTGGTGTTTTCCCAGGCACAACGGGAAAACCCATCCTTGCCAACCAAGGTACTAACTGTCCAGAAGAAAAGGCTTCTGGAAAATGGTGATGCTGCTGAGAATGGTCATATCTCGGCAAGACCTCAATGGGACCTGGAAACTAACAAAGACACACGGATTGGGAACGTAAGTCTAAACCCTCTGCCAGACAGACACATAAAGGAGAAGGAGGGCAATCGCACGCATGGCAATGGCGCTCACGGAGAGGCACCACAGTGTTCTGGGACTTTGGCATCCGGAGGACCCCTCGGGGTGCCGGGTGACAAGCCGCAAGAACTCAGAAAGGAAGGGAGGACATATGCCAGTATAGCGCGAGGGGACGGTGGCGCTGCAAGACGAGGAGAGTTAGGGTCTTCCGGCATGACGGAAGATGAAGAGACATACCTTGACCGGTTCTTTAGTGAAGCCTCGGATGTAAGAAACCCTAGAACACGCTTTGTAATACGGTTTAAATATTTAGGGTCAGACCCTGAGAAAGGGTCATGGGCCTATATTTCAAAGCGGCTTCTGAAAGACACATTGGATGCTCAGAGGGAAGATATTGTGGCAGTGATTCAGCTTCCAGGATCTACAGAAATAGATGTATGTTTAGCATCTGAAAGAGTTTACAGGCATTTCTGGATTAGCTGTAAGAGGGTGAAACGTCTGAACCCAGATCTTCTGTCGGAATATGAGATGTTCCCTCTATTTAGAGGTGATACCAAGGTTCTGACTATAAGTTTCAGAACCACTACTATCCCTGCTGAAGACGTAGCGAGGTGGGTGTCTAAATACGCCACGATCCTGACAGGGCCAGATAAAAAAGAAGATGAGCAAGGCTACTGGACAGGGGAATACAGATGCGTAGTCTCCTTTAAAAATGAAGACCCTGAGTACAGGCATGGCAAGATACCCAAGTACTTTTTCCTAGGGGCTGATAGAGGGATCACCAGGTACAGTGGCCAACCTCAGGCCTGCTTCCAATGTGGGTCCTATGATCACCAGAGGCGCCTGTGCACCACTCCTTTGTGTTCACAGTGCGGCACCAGGGGCCACCCGACAGCTGCGTGCTACAGCAGCATCAAGTGCAACTTTTGTGGGGAACTGGGTCACACTTACTTTTGGTGCCCTCAGGCATATTATAACCAGCAAGATGCTCGAGTGTTTGAGAAGGCCCAGCAAGTAGCCAAAACAGGAAAAGAAAGAGCAGAGGTCCAGGAGAAGACAAGGGTTTTGAGGGAGAACTTAAGAAGGAGGGGAGAGAAGTTACCAAATTCAGAGCAGCAGGAGGACAGGGGCAGGCATAGCGACTCATTACTTGCAAGGGAAGAAAGACAAACTGCGGAAGACAGACTCACAATAGCTGCTGAATGGAATGTAGTGTGCAGACAAGGGGCAGGAGGACAAGAGGGGAGACCACAGGAGAGGAGGGGTCTCCATGAACAGATAGTCACAGAGAACAATAGGTTTCATGTTCTTGTGCATGAAGAAGAGGGGCAGAGTAGGTTGGCCGATGAGGGGCCCACCGATAGCGAAGTCTTGGTAGCTGTCCAGGAGGTAGCAGATAGACAATGCATGCAGACAGAGGAAATGAAGGGGCAAAGGTCTCCAAAGATCCCTAGGAAGAAAAAGCAAAAGGACCAGTTGTCTCTCTGTTTAAAAGAATGGCCCCAAAGCATCGAGTGTTTCACGGACCGGAGGGTCCCTTTTGGTCTCTGGGACATTCGATGGAGATTTTACCACCAAATATATTGTTTAAAGGGGAATCAGCCTTGGCTGAAGGAAGCAGAGCAAATGTGTCCTAGACTGTTGTGTCAGAAACAATCTTGTGTGACTGGAAAACTGTACAAAGAGACCACAGAACACTTTATAAAGGACGGTCTCTCAGCCAACGACACTTGGGAGAAGGTGGCCGCTGCTTTGGATTGGCCGGACCTAGCCGGTCAGCCCTGGGAAGCGGTGGCCTCTGGACTGGAGCCGGAGTTAGGGGTCAGAGGACCGCGTCGAAGGCCGGAGAGGAAAAGGAAGAGAAGACACAAAGGGAGGACAGTGGACTCATTCTGGGAAGTCCCTTGGTCAACAATTAGACTGGTAAATCTGTATGTTTTACTAGCTTTGGTTTTCCAGAGAAAGAAAGAGTTAGTGACACAAATGCAATCGGATGTCAGCATCGCTGTCCGTTTTGTATTGAGCAAAATAAAGAATCTGAGTGTAATAGGAGGATGTCCTCCAACAAATGGAGGAATTTCTGGCCATGGCTGACGGAGGCCACACCGGGCATCACCTGAGAAATGGAATCTAGATTATCTATGCATTATAATGTATTATAATGTAATTTTCTAGGTTTGGAAACATTTGAAATAAGTAAAATAAGTGAAATTACAAAAGTAAAAAGAAGATTTACACTTATAAGGGTTTTATAATGTTATATAATGTTTAATGTTTGCAATGATATAATGGTTCTGTAACAGTTGAAGTAGCAAATTTGTTAGTAGGATGTACTTTTTTAAATAAAAATATTTATACCTAAAAAAAAAAATATTTATCCCTAACCCTAACCCAAACCCTGACCCCGACCCCTAACCCTAAACCCTGACCCTGACCCTAAACCCTGACCCTAAACCCTGACCCTAACCCCTAACCCTGACCCTCACCCTAACCCTAAATCCTGACCCTAAACCCTGACCCTAAACCCTGACCCTAACCCCTAAACCCTAACCCCAACCCCAACCCCAACCCCTAACCCTAACCCCTAACCCTAACCCCGACCCCAACCCCGACCTTGACCCTGACCCCTAACCCCAACCCCTGACCCTAAACCCTGAGGGTCCCTCCTGGGGCCGTCAGAGGCCAGAAAAAGGGCCCTTCCTTCACTCACCAGGAAAGGGCTCCGCAGAGCCCTTTCCCGGCAAGACAAGGCATTCCGGGAGGATAAGGAGACCGCTTCACACCACGGCGATAGCAGGGAGGAGGCGGAACGGGCCTTCTCCCTTGCCCCCCATGCCTGGAGAAACTGCCCCCCGTGCCTGGCGAAACCACATCGTGTGCCACCCGTGGCACACGTGCCATGGATTCGCCATCACGGCCCTAACCCCTAAATCCCAACCCTCTCACGACCTATTCTTACCAAGTCTCTTTGGAAGGACTTCCGTTCCCCTCCTCTCAGGCTGAGAGAGTGTGACTTGGGACTCCCATGCCGCAGGTGCACAGAACAACAACAACATGGCTCAATCCACACTGCATGAAGAATCCACTTTGAGACCACTATAACCACTCTGTCTCCATGCTAAAGAATCCTAGGAAGTGTAGTTTTCTCAGAAACACCTCTGCTGCCACAAACAACTACAATTCCCATATATCTGAAGAAGTCAGGTTAAGTCTAGGGAACCGCAGGTTGCCAACTCCTTTCTTGCACTGAGTCTCAAACCTACTGCAAGGTCTCTCTACAATTATTATTATTGTTATTAATATTTTAACAGAAATAATAACCCACTTTGACACCCCTTTCACTGCCCTGTCTCAATGCTAGGGAATCCTGGGAATTCTACTTTTTAGAGACATTTAAGCTTATCTACCAGCAAAAACTGTGCTGCAACAATAGACTACAATTCCCAGAATTTCATAGCACTGGGCCATGACAGCTAAACCACTCTCAAAACAGTTCGTTTACCCATTGTGCACACTGCCAAAATGCATAATAATAATAATAATAATAATAATAATTTATATCACACCTCTCCCTTTATTGGATCAAGGAAGGCAACAACAAATAAAATAAAAACAAAAACACCACACAACAAACCATAAGTAAAAACATAGCAAACCAGATGAAACCATAATTCCCACTCTCCCTCCCACCCTAAAATGGCATTAAGACAACAATTCCCAACAAAACGCACCCAATAAAATACCATGATTTCTACCTTAGCCTGCATCCACACTCCAGAACAGATAACGCACTTTCACCCCACTTCACCTCCCCTGCCTCCATGCCATAGAACTCTAGGACTTGTAGTTTTCTCACATAACATTCAGCCATCTTGACCAGACAGAGAGACAGAGAGCAAGAGCTCTAGTGCCTAACAAAACTACAAATCCCACAACACCCAGAGCATCGACTCTAAAGCTTCTTCTCACAAATAACACAAGATTTACCACAAAGTAAACAGTCAGCCCTGTCAGGCATCCAAGAATCACAACTGAGAACCAAAGTAAAGGTGCACTGCATAAAAAGAAGGCACTTTCACACCACTTTAACTCCACTGGCACAATCCCAACGAACTCTGGGATTTCTAGTTTACTCACATTACAGTTCCACTTCTTTGCCACACAGAGAGCACTCTGCTGCCTCACAAACCTACAAATCCCAGGACATCTGCCAGGCCATTTCCTCCCTCCCTCCTTAAAAAACTCCCCTTTTCTCTCACCCTCGTGACCCCCCCAAAAAAACTACACACACATATAGACACAGACATATATATACGTGCAGCCTTTCCCAACCTCAGGAGAAGCCTCTCTGTCTCCCAGGAACTCCTCAAGCGCTCTCTGTAAATAGCTCCTTTGAAATGGCTCCCTTGGGTCCAAACTGAGGTAAAACAAAAGGACCCTGACAGGATTAATGGCTCTTTCCAAATCACATCTCTTTCTTCCCATCCCTATCAATAAACAGGGAATTGCAAAGGACTGTAGCTCTTCTTCTCACAAATAACACAATATTTACCACAAAGTAAACAGACAGCTGTGCCACGACTGAGAACCAACGTCCATCTACACTGCAGAAATAATAACACAGTTTCACACCTCTTTAGCTGCCCTGGCTCCCTGCCATGGAACTCTGGGATTTGTAGTTTTCTCAGATAAGATTCAGCTGTCTTGGCGACACACAGACGGCTGTGGTGCCTCACAAAACTACAAATCCCAGGACACCCACACCATGGACTAAGTCTTATTCTCACAAAGACCATAATGTTTACTTTGACTCCCATTTTTGCGACAAAATCAAAACAAACATGTATGCTATAATATCAATAATAATAGTATCAATAATACATCAAAGAACTCTATGGTTCATCTTTCGATCGTACAGGATCCATTTTATAGTTTTGTATTTTTACCATTAAAGGGTTTAATTTTTGGACAGTTGACATTAGTACCACTTTTTCTCTATTGGATTACGAATTGAGATCGGTTTAGATTAGTACCGTTACTCCATGAAATTAAAAGAATCAATAAAACGGAATAATACATAAAATAAAAACATAAAGACAAAATAAAATAAATAACAATGAAAACTAAGTGAAAACTGAGATATAAATAAAAAATAATATTAATGTTTAAACAATGATGATAGAAAGTAACAAAAATTAACATTTCATTCATTCATTACACTCTACTAAAAACTATATTTTTTGAAACAATTCTGTACCTGTTTCTATTTTCTTATTTTGTTCTATCTCTCCCCCTTTTACTTAAAGAATCTTAATCCCTCTCAAACAGCAAGTTTTTAAATTGCAATTATGGAACAGAATCAAATATAAATGAAAAGAAATAAATGTTACAGAAATGAAGAAACTGAACTACAATCAACTCAGAGACAGGAAACCAAAGCCAGAAATAAACAAACAGCTCAGAATTAAAACAAAGTGAACCCTGAGATATAAACACAAAATGAGACTAAATTAAAAAATGCTGAGCGTCAAACTTCTTTAAAAATGGAAAAAAACAATGAAATAGACACGAAATAACAGCTTTAAACAGAAGAAATACCAGGCCGCCGCCATGAAGAACCCAAACGCCACGCGGCCGCCATTGCCTTCCTTCATTCCCTTAAAACATGCGCCATTTTGTTTCCCTTCATGGCGCCATTCCGCAGAGGAGACACAAGAGGGCGATGGGCATTTCCTAGCTCTTAAAGGGCCGGCCCTCCGAGGGGATGGCTAGAGCGTCTCCATGCCGACGATCTAGCAGTTCGTCTCAGAGGGCCTACCACAGAGTCGTGCGAGGCTAGAGAGTCACCAGGAGATGTTCTAGGAAACGATACTTGAACGGCCGCCTCTCCGACGCCAGATAGCCACAGCGTCGCCATGGAGACATCCAAGGAATCACAATGAGAGGGCCAATCAGGCAGCCAATCAGGATGCAGTAAGGGCCACTTCAAAGTAATAAGGCCAAACACCTCAGAAATGGGCAGCCAATCAGACTGAAGGAAGGGCCAGGAAAAGGGGAAGAGGGCAAACCCCTCAGGAAAAAACCAGCCAATCAGAGCGCAGGAAGGGACACATAAAAGGAATAGTCAAACACATACATAATATGACACACACAAGGTGATGTATACATATATATAATTTAAGAAATATATACACGCAGACACAATACCAATATATATACAAACATATAATTTTATAGGTCTCTCTGTACACACACACACAAACACACATGCATAACATTACACACTTACTTTATATGTGTGTATGTCCGTCTATATACACACAAACACAAATATTATACACACATATGTATACATACATATAATTATACATATGTACACACACACAATTATGTATACAAACTTAAAATTTTATATATGTGTGCGTCTATATATCTATAGATATAAAATCACATACATGTATACATAACCATGTGAGGAATATTTTCTATCTCTCTGTCTGTGTGTGTGTGTATATATATATATGTGTATATATATATATATATATATATATATATGTGTGTGTCTGTGTGTTTGCTTCCAATATATTACATTATATATATATACACACAAAACCATGTGTACAATATTATGTATATGTCTCTCTATACATACATAGTCTGTATATTTATAATTAGACACACACACACATATATAAAATTATAACTTTCTATCTCTGTGTGTCTGTATATATAAATTATATATATGTATACATGGCCATCTGTGTAATATTATGTACAAATGTACACACATGTATATATATAATTATCTATATGTCTGTGTATATATATATATCTTACATTCTATATATGTATAAGGAACCATGTGTGTAATATTATGTGTATGGATATATGTATATATATATATTATCACACACACGCATATGGAAACTTATAACTGTATATATAAGATTGTACATCTGCGTGTGTATATAATTATATATATGTATATATAATTTTGTATCTATTATTATATTTCTCTGTGTGTGTATATATATATATATATATATATATATATATATATATGTACATGAGTATATATGTGTGTGTGTGTGTGTGTGTATGTATATGAGTGTGTAAGTAACTTACTTCGAGTCCAATTCTTGGGAGGAAACCAAGATATACATATATATATATATAATAATACTAACATTATTCATAATAGATCAAATAACTCTATGATCCACATTTAGATTATAGTGTAATTTATACCATGCGTCAACCATCTTTTATCTTCCTTTGAAGCATTAATGGGCCAGTTTACATTGCTACCTTTTTCTCTCTCTTAGATTAGTATTTTGGTCTATTTAGATAATAATAAATAAATAATAAATAAAATGAAGACACATCAAATAAGAACACAAATAAAGAAATAAAGCTAACAATTAAAACAAACTCAAACCTGACATATAAATAAAAATAATGGCAATTAAAAATACTGTGGATTGAAAGTAACAAACAATGAAATGTACATTTTATTCAATTATTAAAATGCATGTTTTAATATTTACAATTGAATTGAATAAAATTAACATTAATAGTTTAAATTACATACTTATATTTAATATTTTAATTTTGTTTCAAAATGACATTTTTAGACAATTTCTTGGCTTGTTTCTCCTGTTTACATTTTCCTCTCTTTTCCACTTTCAATTAAACATCAATCCCTCTCAAACAGCCACCTTTTAAATTGCAATTAAAAACAGGATCTAAGAGAAATGAAAAACATTAATACATTTTGAATGAATAAAGAAACTAAAATGAACTCAGAGACATGAAACAAAAAAAAGGAAATAAAAAATAGCTACGAATGAAAGCCTAACCCTTAAATTAAAAATGCTGACGATAAAACGTCTTTCAAAATGAAAATAATATAGTAAAAAACAAATGGAATAAGTTACTTTTAAAGAGAAGAATGAAATACCGGACCGTCACCATGACGACAACAAACGCCACGCGGCCGCCATTTTGTCGCTTCTCCTCGCGTTCCCTGGAAAACGGCGCCCTTTTACCTCCCTTCGCGGTGCCATACCTCACAGTGGACACAGGAGGGCGCTCGGGAGCTCCATGGCCTTTAATCCCATTGGCTGTCGAGGGAGACCGAGGGCCGCGGCGCAGCGCCCTTCCTTCCCGCCCTCCATTCCAAAAGGCGGCATTTATTTCCCTTCAGTATATCATGCCTCAGTGGAGACACAAGAGGGCACACGAGAGCAAGAAACAATGAACTGTCTACCAGTGACGTCACAAACATCAGAAAACACATGAAGACCTGGAGAATTGCACCACGCCTCTCAACAGCAGTGGTGCACCAAGCTAAAGCGCCGGTGTCGGGAGGCTGAGGTATCCAGTTCGATTCCGGCTTATCCTTTTGCGAAAAGCCAGCTTAGAAAAGAGGAATCTTCATTATTTACAAACACTTTTACAAGTTTATTTTTTTTAATTATGATATTTTAATTTGATTGTTTTACATTTATTATATTTTTCGGATTTTTAATTGATTGGATTTTTTTGAAAACAACTACAACTAAATTTGAAATGACTAAAAATAGAATTTGATAAAAAATACAATAAAACTACAATTAAAGTAAAAACTCAGTAAAACCAAACCAAACCAAACGAGCTCAACATAAAACCAAACCAATAACAATATTTTTTTTAATTTTTAACAGTCATTTTTATTTCAGGTGTTATTTTTAATTACATTTGATTTTATACATTAAGCTAAAAAAACAAAAACAACAAAATAAAGGTAAAATGAAATTACATTAAAATAATATTAAAAAATTACATCTGAACTAAAATGAAATAAAACATAAAATAAAATACTTAATAAAGATTAAAATTAATCTTTATAATCATTTCTTGCATTTAGACTTTAAATCATTTTTCTGTATTATAGTCTTATATTGCATTTCTAAACTTATTATATTAATAAATAATTCATTATATTCTGATTATATTTTAATTTTTTTAAAATTAATATATTTTATTTAGTTGTCTTATTCTGGTCTATTTTAATAATAATAATAATAATAATAATAATAAAAACTTTATTTATATACCGCCCTTCATACATCAGGGTGGTTGACAACATATATCAAAATACAATAAAAACATTCCACTAAAACCAACAATTACACAGAAAAGGAATTAAAAACACTCATGCCAGTGGCCATGCTAACATAGACGAAGAGGTCAGGAAGCGGTCAGGGGCTAAAAGTCAGGGGTAGGCCTGTTCAAATAGTAAAGTTTTTAACCCCTTCCTGAACTGGGCTAAGGAGGCGGCAGAGCGGAGCTCGGCGGGCAGCGAGTTCCAGAGGTTCAGGGCCAAGGTGGTAAAGGCCCTCCTCGAAGTAGATGTCAGCCTAGCCTCTGGAACTCTTAGAAATTGCTGCCCAGAAGATCTGAGAGTGCGGGGCGGATTGTATGGAGAGAGGCAGTCCTCTAGATACCCTGGGCCCAAGCCATTTAGGGCTTTATAGGTCATAACCAACACCTTGTATTGCGCCCGGAAGCGAATAGGCAGCCAATGGAGATCTTTTAGCACCGGTGTTATATGGCTGGTCCTGGAGGTACCAGTGACCAGACGTGCTGCCATGTTCTGCACTAATTGTAGCTTCCGGGTATGGTACAAGGGTTGCTCCATGTAGAGCGCATTGCAGAAGTCCAAACGAGAGGTTACCAGAGCGTGTACCACAGTTTCAAGGTCCCTCCGGTCCAGGTAGGGACGCACCTGGCGTATCCGCCGAAGCTGATGACAGGCGCTCCTGACCGTCGCATCCACCTGAGAAGTAAGATGGAGCGACAAGTCAAGGAGCACCCCCAGACTGCGTACTGAGTCCTTCACAGGGAGCGTGACCCCGTTCTGAAGAGGTGGAACCACCGCCATACCTGGGCCAGGTGAACCTATCACAAGTACTTCCGTTTTCTCTGGATTCAGGCTGAGTCTGTTTTCCCTCATCCAGCCCATTACCAACTCCACGCAGGCCACAAGAGGAGAGATGCCATCCCCGGTCACTGCGTCAGTCGGAGGCATAGAGAAAACTATTTGGGTGTCATCAGCGTACTGATAACCCCGCGCCCCATGTCTCCGGATGATCTCTCCCAGCAGTTTCATGTAAATGTTAAAGAGCATGGGAGACAGAATGGCCCCTTGAGGGACCCCCGATGTTAGGGGCCTCTCATCGGAGCACATGTCTCCCAGCTGCACCATCTGGGACCTCCCAGAGAGGTAGGACCGGAACCACTGGAGCGCAGTGCCCCCGATTCCCACCTCTGCCAGGTGTCCCAGAAGGATACCATGGTCTATGGTATCGAAAGCCGCTGAGATGTCCAACAGCACTAACAGGGACACGCTACCCCTGTCCATACCCAGACGGAGATCACCGACCAAGGCGACCATGGCAGTCTCAACCCCGTAGCGGGCCCGAAAGCCGGTTTGAAATGGATCAAGATAATCCGTTTCCTCCAGGATCGATTGAAGGTGGATTGCAACCGCCCTCTCGATCACCTTCCCCAAGAATGGCAATAGCGATACAGGTCAATAATTATTATGCATCAGGGGGTCGAGGGAAGGCTTTTTCAGCAAAGCTTTTACTACGGCCAATTTTAAGCTGCATGGAAATTGTCCTTCCCTCAAAGAGGTGTTAATAATCCGGTGTAACAGTGAAGTTACTACCGGTCCCCCCTGAGCCGCTAGCCATGAGGGACAGGGATCGAGAGAGCAGGTTGTCTTCCGAACACTTCTAAGGATCCTGTCCACATCATCAGTACTCACAGACTCAAACTGATTTTCTTTTTATATCTTCGTTTGCCATTTTGTTAAATACGGATCCTTCTCAAATGGCGAGCCTTTAAATTATAATCATTTTCATTTGTTTGAAAAAATGATTTTAAAAGAAATAAAACTGAAATAAGACATAACATAAAAACCCTGACACTTGACCTTCAAGAATTTAATTTAAATTTTATACTATCTGTCTTTCGATATTAAATTGAATTTATTCTATATCTCAATAATTTTACTTACATTGTTCTGTATTTTTAACATTTTATTTATCTTCTAATTTACTGACTTTCTCCCTTAATAAAAAATAATGACCTAATATATACTATGTTATGCCTCAGTAGAGACACAGGAGGGCGCCCGAGAAGAAGAAACGAGGCGCCCTCTCCCAGTGACGTCACAAACACCGCAGCACACAAGAAGATTTGCAGAAAGGCCACGCCGCCACTAACAGCAGTGGCGCACTAAGCTAAAGAGCCGGTGTCCGGACGGAGCCTGAGAGATCGAGTTCGAGCGCAGCTTAGCCTTTTCTAAAACGTCTGTTTAGAAAAGAGGAAGCTTCAAGGTTTAAAAATGTTTACATTTTAGTTCTTTCATTATTTTATTTTAATTAATGTTTTTACAGTTGTTATATTTTTGTATTTTTACTTGATTTAATTTTTTACATTTTGTTTTGTTTTACATTTTAATTTTTTGATATTAACAGCTAATGTTTACTTAAATTTACTTTTATATTTTATTTAAGTAAAATAAAAGAAATATCTATACATCCACACATACATATTACACACGGTTTTGTATACATATGTATAATTTACATATATATATATACATACACACACACATACACATATGATTTGATATACAGTCATAAAGGTATATCTAATATAGGTATAATTATAGATGTATATATGTGTGCCTCCATATATATAATTATATATAGGCATTTATAACTTTATATAGACAATTATATATCTGTGTATAACTAAGTTGCTTTTGGTGCCAGTCTTGAAAGAAAACCACGATATAAATCTTTAATGAGAATAATAATAATAATAATAATAATAATAATAATAAATCAAATAAATTTATGATCCAGCTTTGAATCACAGCATAAATTATACAATGCATGATCCATCCTATATTTGCCTTTTAAGAATTAAATTATTTAATTTTTGCCAATTGTAATTACTACCATTTTTGGTGTCCACTGGATTAGTAATTTTGGTCTCTTTACATTATAATAAATAAAACTCAAATAACACATAAAATAAAAACAGAAATAAAAAAAAATAGCTGACTATTAAAACAAACTGAAACCTGACATATACATAAAAAATAACACTAATTAAAAATACTGAGGATTGAAAATAACGCAAAACAAAATGTAAATTTCATTCATTTATTACAATGCATTAAAAACGACATTTTATTAAAAATTCTTTACCTGTTTCCAGTATTTTTAAGGATATTTTTAATGATATAAAATAAAAAAATGCTGAGGATAAAATTTACTTGAAAATGAAAAAATATAGGAAAATATAATTGAAATGACTTACCTTTAAAGCGAAGAATGAAATGCGGGGCTGTCAATGCTTCACTGGAGCCACAGGAGGGCGCCCGAGAACAAGGAATAAGACGTTATCTCCCAGTGACGTCACAAACATAAGAGATCACAAGAGGCCCTGGAGAAGGAATCTGCCCCACAGCAATCGATGGCGCACGAGGCTAAAGAGCCGGCGTTCAGAGCAGAACGTCCTGAGTTCGATCCTCTCTTTCCTCCATTTAGAAAACCCTCCTGGGAAAATAGGAAGTTTCATTGTTTAACAATACTTTTTCAATTTTCTATTTTTTAACTATTTTATTTGAATTTACATATATATATTTTTAATCTTACATTGCTCATTCTTGTTTTAAGGGGCTATTATGTATACATGGATGTACTTTAACCTGTTGTTCGCTGCTTTGATTGCCTGGCAAAAAGCGGGATAGAAATTAAAAAATTATTTTATTTTATTTTTATATTTTACATTTCTGATTTTTTTTTGTATTTTTGATTGAATTGTTTTTTTAAAACACTTATTTTTTATTTTAAATTTTAAAAGTTTTACTTTAGGTATTATTTTTAATTAAATTTACTTTCATACTTTGATTCAGTAAAATAATAATAAGAATAATAATAAGTTCTGCTCCTGGTGGCTTTCAAGTACTAAATCTCCCCCAAAATAAAAGGAAATGACATAAAAATAACATTAAAAATCAACAATTGAACTAAAATAAAATAAAACATAAAATAAAATACATCTTTTCAAATTTTATTATTTATCTCATTTATACTTTAAATCATTTTTCGGTATTCTAGTCTTATACTACATTCCGTAATGTATTATATTAACACATATTTCATTATATTCTAATTTTATCTCAATTTTTTGAAATTAATTTATCTGGTTTAGTTCTCTTTATTCTCTTTGATTTTCTTTTTATGTCTTCTTTTTCCACTTATTTAAATAGGGATCCTGCTCAGATGGACAGGCTTTAAAGTGTGATTAAAAAATAAAGTGAAAAAAATAAGTTTAACAGAAATAAACATGAAACAAGACATAACACAAAAACCCTAATGCTGACCCCTGACCCCAAAGCATTTTATTTTACATTTTCTATTATCTGATTTAATATTAAATTTCCATTTCTTGTAAATTTGAATAACTTTACTTTCGTTGTTTTGGATTTTTGTACTTTTATTCGTCTTCTTTTTTACTGTACTCCCCCCTTTTAAAAAACATTTTAATTTTTAGATTTTTTATTTTATTATAAATCAGGCTTTAAATTTTAATTATACAATAACATGAAATAAAAAGGAAAAATGTTTAAAAACAAATAAGAATAAAATAAGACAAAAGTATTATTTATATACATAATGTGTGATATACAAATGAAGTAAGTTCGCTTTAAAGAATGAAAGACTGGACGCCTCTCCTGCCTTCTTTCCTGTTGCCTCGCCTTACAAAGGCGACATGTTATTTCTCTTCATCTTGCAATGCCTCACTGGAGACACAGGAGGGCGATCGGGAGCCCTTCATTCCAATGGCTGCAAAGGGCCGGCCCTCTAGACCGTCGCCACAGACATGGTCTACGACCCCCATCTTACAGGGCCGGCCCTCTAATACTTGCTCCTAGAACGTCTCCATGGCGACGCTCTAGCTATTCGCTCTCGGACAGTTCGCCCTCTAAGTCAGATTTCCTAGAACGTATCCTTGCGACGCTCTAGCCTTCCTCCACTCTGTGGCAAGCCCTCTAAGATGGGCTTCCTAGACCGCCTCCGTGTCGACGCTCTAGCCATATGCGCTCGGAGGGCCGGCCCTCTAAGAGATGTTTCCTAGACTGTCTCCGTGGCGACGCTCTACCCTTTTCGCACTCTCTGACAGACCCTGCGTGATGTTCACTCCTAGAGCGGTTCAGGATGGGGTTTGTGGGGGCTCTTCCGAGGGTCGGGGCGGGGGCAGGCCTTTCAGACTGGCGCCGCAGAGGTTGGAAGGAAACGCCATGGCAGAGCCTATTAACTCCCCGGCGCCCCCCTGTGTCTCCGCTGAGGCATAGCAACACCAAGTTAAAAAAGATGCATTCTAAACAATGAAAAGTATAAAATATACATTAAATTTAAATATAAAATATAAATTAAAATAAAGAATAAAATAATAAAAATAAAAATATTATTTACTTCCTAGATCATTATATTATTTACTTAGTGGGGGCAAACTGTACTTTATTTGTTGTTTAGGCATGACTGGGTGCCATATTTATTTTATTATTGGCTTAGTTGGTGAACGAAATGCTTACTTCCTTTATTCTATATTGACTTACTCTGTGCCACCCTTTTTTCATTTAGTATTTGCATAGTTGGAGGGGGGGACATTCATTTATTTTATTATTTACTTAGTTGCTGGGTGCAATTTTTATTTCATTAATGATTTACATAATTGGTCAGTGCGATATTCATTTGGGTGACTATTTGTTTCCTTGGTGGGTGCAACTTTTATTTTGTTTATTATTAACATTATTTTCATTTCTGATTTACTAGTCGTTGGGTATAACATTTATTTTATTTATTTCTTCTTTTTACACATTAATAAATAAAGAGTAATAAATTATGAATTATAATAAATTAAAATATTAATGGGACGAATTAAAGACAGATGCGTTTATGGGGCCACTTTATCAAAGGCGCCGTGTTGAGACCCACCAACTGAATAACTCATGAAATACAGGTTGGCCTGTTACAGACTGCCAAAATGAAGCTGCTTTGGGCCTCTTTGTAGGTATGCTCTTTAAAAGATACATGGGTCCTAACAATCCAGAAGCTGCAGCAAGGCTGTGCTCCAGTGCTTAGGAATGGAGGGTGGCTTTCGCGCAACCTCCAGATGCTTAGGACCCATGCATCCAAAGAGACCCAAAGCAGCTTTATTTGGGCAGTCTGTAACGGGACAATGCCTGCTATTTTATTACGGACTCCCTTTATTGGATTCTTCAAAGAGTTGCTGCCACATTTATTGTATGGTTTACTTAGTGGTGGGTTTCATTTTTATTTTGTTTGTTTCATTTTATTTAATAAATGAAATAAAGCTTCTACCACCAACTAAATAACAAGATGAACGTTGCAACCACCAACGAAGTAAATAACAAAATGAATATTACATCCACTTAATAAGCAGTGTTGCCAACAAGCCTCGGAGATAATTCCCGAAAATGTTTGTCCAAAACCCACTGAATCCCCCCAGATGACACAGAATATTCAGTCACAATTCCCGGAAAATTCCCATAATGTTAAAATGGCAGATGTTTTGCAAATAAACATAAACATAATTGAATAAAAATAATTGTAACTTATTTCAACTCTCAAAATCACCATTGAACCAAACAAAGAATCTTTCAGTCCTTTTAAGTTATTTATTTTGACATGAAGGGGGTTCAGGAAGCTTTGTGCCAAATAGAAATGTGTTCGGATGCAACCACACTGCAGAAATAAATCCAGTTTGAAACCCTTTTAATTGCCATGGCTCAGTGCTAGGGAATCCTGGGAATTCTAGTTTTCTGAGACATTTAACCTTCTCTCTCAGCAAACTCTGGTGTGACAACAAACTACAATTCCCAGGATTTCATAGCACTGGGCCATGGCAGTAAAAACAGTATGAAACTGGGTTGTCTCTGGAGTGAAGATGCAGCCTGAGTTAGGTCCAAGACACACTGCAGAAATAAACTAGTTCAAGACCACTTTAAGTGCCCTGGCTCAGTGCTATGGAATCCTGGGAATTGTCTCTGGAGTCTGGAGTGAAGATGCAGCCTGAGTTGGGTCCAAGACACACTGCAGAAATAATCCAGTTTGAGACTGCTTTAACTGCCCTGGCTCAGTGCTAGGGAATCCTGGGAAGTGTAGTTTTGTGAGAAAGAGCTCTGGTGCCACAATGAACTACAATTCCCATGCATCTGAGGAAATATGCTTAAGTCTAGGAAAGCTCAGGCTGCCAACATTTCTCTCAGTGAGACTCAAAGGTGCTACAAGATCGATGTGTCATCATCACCATTATTATTATTATTATTAAATCCAAATGCAGCTGGAGAAGTGGACTTAAACTTGCAACACTGATATCCTGTAGACTCATTCTCTGGGGCTGTGATATGGAAGCATGCAGGCAATTCCCTTGTTCAACCAGGGAATCCTGGGAATTGTAGTTTGTTCTGACATGTTGAGACTCTGCTTTTACCGGCAGCCAGGGCTCCATGCATAAAATTCTGGGCTTGGTGGTTTGTTGAGCCCAGAATCCCATCATCGCAGGGAGCCTTGCAGTTAGCAGCAGTGCCAAACTGGATTATTTCTGCAGCATGGATGGCAATGGAAAAGAGAACGAAAAAGAGATCCACAAAACAAAATTCATGGAAGACAGGGCAGCAGGGGTGCCAACTTACCAGGTGCTCTGCCCATGCTCAGAGGCATATTTAATCACTAACACACACACACACACACACACTCAGCGACATCACATTCACATCACACAACCCAAATGGTCCTCACAGTACAACAACGACCCTGAGAGGTAGGCTTGGGGCACTCTGCCCAAGCTCAGGAATTCAGAAATCCAAATGTCACTCTCAGGCAGACACAGAAGTCCACAACATCAAGCCATGATACCATGATCAAGTATTGCCTTTGTGTGCCTTAAAACTTATTTCTGACTTGGAAATCCAAGGCAATTGGGATTAAGCCAGACAAGATCCCTCACTCCCTGCCTCTCTCTCTCCAGCACTGCAGCCCCTGTGCTTTGCCCCTGGAGCCTGAGAATGCCTGAGGGGGGAGGGGGCAATCACTGTCCTCTCTCTGATTGGCTGAACTATTCCTCCAAACAGTTGGGGTTGGTTGGGGGGCTTGCTCCGTCCTGGCTCTCAGAGGGACTCAGTAGAGAGAGAGAGAGAGAGAGGTTTTTCTCCAGCCCTCTTGGCTGAAAACTGTTACACTCCAAAGGGTTTTGGTTGCTCTGCAGCAGTCTGGAGCTGAAATGGGCCAAAGTCGCCGAAAAGGCACTGCGCGAAAATTACACGAAAAGCTCTGAAAAGTCCCCGTTTTCGCGTGAAAGTCACGAAATTGGCAACACTGTTAATAAGCAATAAAGAAAATAGATGTTCCACCCACCAACTAAAGAAAGAATAAACATAATAAGAGCAATAACTAAATGATAAATGAAATCAGCATTTCACCCTCCAATGAAGTAAATAATACAATAAATGTTGCCTGCCCCAACCAACTAAATAATACATTAAAATAAACATTTCACCTGTAAATGACTTCCGTAGAGCAGCCTAGAATTGGAGGGACCCCTGAAATGCCATTGAGTCCAAAGCCTTTCGGCCATCGCAGTCAGATTAATGAAAGACACAGAATGACAATAAAACCAAAGCAATTAATTTGACAAGCAAGTGTGCTTTATCTCTTCCAAAGGCATTCTGCTAAATAAAGCATCATGGATGCAGATACAGACATACATCAAGTACAAAACTGGTCCAGGGGACTCCTATGATCATGCAGAGTAAAAATCCCATACATTGAAATTACAACAGAGAAGGGAAGCAGACCCTCTTCTCCAGGCAGCCATAGAAAATGAAAGGCACGCCAGAAAACATAGTAATTATCTCATTGCCCTCTTTAAAGGTGTAGAACAGATGCTACATTTTCTCTTTTAATTTTTAGTTCAGACTTTTTCCAGACTAACGTCACTTCAAAACATATTGCCACATAGATAAGCATTCAGGAACGCTTGCCCATTGAGAAGCATTGCAGACGGCTGGACCATAAGCAAACATTGGACAACAATTGCCCATAGGGAAACATTGTTGAGGGCTTGACCATAGAGAAGCACGCTGAAAGCTCTAAGCATTAATTTGTTCCTTGACAAGTATTTAAGTATTATTCATTTAGCAGCCTTGCCCTTCAGCCAAAAAAGTCCTACAGGTTGTTAAGTTGGGGTTCCCTGCCCTTTGGCTTACAATCTATTGGGGGTGCGGGGGCCATGTCCAGCGGAGACCGTCTCTTCCTCCCTTCCTTCCTTCCTTCCTTTGTGGGTGATGGACTCGGGGCGGCCTCTTCCTCCCTCCCTCTGGGCTGGAGACTCCTTTCCTTGCTTGCTGCTGCTTCTTGGCCTGGATGCACCTGACTCTCCCTCTGGACCTCCGAAGGGGCAGCCTTGGCACCTGGGACCTCAATGCCGCTGGAAGAAAGAGAGGAATCAAAGCCTGCACAAGTGGCCCACCTCCGAACCCAGGAGTCAGGGTCCCATGAGTGTCCGTGGAGCAGGCAGTGCTGGCCTTTCGGGGCTGCCGCTCTCCTCCTGGGCCTCAGCCGCCGTTTGGGGCTCTCAGTGGGAAATAAAGGAGAGGGCAGGGAGGTCCAGATGGGTCTCAGGGGCAGCTGCAGGGGACAAGTGCTGGTGCTCTCTCATTTCAACTGAAACCCTGACAAAAGCTACCATCAAAGACCACTGAGAAGAAGAAACCACACAAGATCGCTTTTTAGCCGCGGCGCTAAAGTGCCACGCTAAAAGGCCAACCCAACGACCGCTACGTACAAAAACTTCCCTAAACCACACTTCGAAAACCTTCCTATGCAACAACTTCATCTGCTGAGAGAGAGACAAAAGAGAGGACGCAGCGTTTGTGTTAATGGTGGGGTTCTTTGTAGTGTTTGTGTTAGTATTAGTAGGGATGAGTGTTAGTATCTGAGCAGGAGA
Organism: Sceloporus occidentalis; assembly: GCA_023333645.1. Classification (NCBI taxonomy): domain Eukaryota; kingdom Metazoa; phylum Chordata; class Lepidosauria; order Squamata; family Phrynosomatidae; genus Sceloporus; species Sceloporus occidentalis. Next base: position 50,224 of record JALMGF010000201.1, read on the forward strand.
CCAAATGAGAGCAGCACCACCACTTGTCCCCTGCCCTTCCCAGCTGGGACCCAAAAGGAAAGCCTAAACGATGACTGGGAAGAGAGGCCCTCGAACGGCAGCCAGGGGCACCAGGAGGCAGCCGGGCGGTGGCTCCGGAGGAAGAGTCAGCCAGCAAGGCCTCTGAGGAAAAAAACCTACCTAGAAGACATCCTCGAAATCAGCGAGGCCCTACCTGCTTAAACTCCACCCTGAACCCAGATCCCTACCGGAAAGGAAGCGCCTTCAGAGGGATCCTCTGCAACTAGGAAACCTGACTAAAAACAAAGATGGACAACGAACGGTCAGTGAACCAAAGCAAAGCTCCTCTGAAGAAATCCTGCCAAGAAAACCCAAGTCCTTTCTGACTTACGGAGGGCCCAAGGCAAACCTATCAGCGGGTTTCCGCAGCCGCTTTCTTCAGAGGGAGGGTTGGCATTGCGATCCACTGAGGCTGAGACAGTCTCAGCTGCCCAGGTTCAGCCCACAGGTTTCAAGGCTGAGACGGGATTTGAACCCTGGTCTCCAGAGCCATACTCCAGTGTCCAAACCACAACTCCACACGGGCTTTTTAAGTTGAACTGCCATAAACTGAATAAGAGATACTCCGGCTATTCTGCTCTTCTGGACAATCATAACACCAGGCTCTCCCCAAACTATACATCCCAGCTTTCCACAGAAAGAACCATGGCAGTGAAAGTGGAATCAATACGGTGACATATCTGTGTGTGTGTGTGTGCGCACACACATGCACATGCGCTAGGGTTAGGGGCAAAAGACCCCCATGAATATGGAAAATCCACAAATAATAAAAACGCCATGTTTTTACCTGAGAAGACGCCTCTCTAGAAATCTCTAGGTCTTCCGGTGCAAATCTGTGCTCACCATCCAACAGATACTGACCATAGAACTGTGCTGGAGGAGCTACAAAGGCCTAGTAGAATCATAGAATCATAGAATCATAGAATCGTAGAGTTGGAAGAGACCACTAGGGCCATCCAGTCCAACCCCCTTCTTCTGCCATGCAGGAAATCCAAATCAAAGCATCCCTGACAGATGGCCATCCAGCCTCTGTTTAAAGACCTCCAAGGAAGGAGACTCTATCACCTTCCGAGGGAGTGCATTCCACTGTCGAACAGCCCTTACTCTCAGGAAGTTCCTCCTAATGTTCAGGTGGAATCTCTTTTCCTGTAGCTTGCATCCATTGTTCCGGGTCCTGTTCTCTGGAGCAGCAGAGAACAAGCTTGCTCCCTCCTCAATATGACATCCCTTTAAATATTTAAACAGGGCTATCATCATATCACCTCTTAACCTTCTTTTCTCCAGGCTAAACATCCCCAGCTCCCTAAGTCGTTCCTCATAGGGCATGGTTTCCAGACCCTTCACCATTTTTGTCGCCCTCCTTTGGACACATGGCTCCAGTTTCTCAATGTCCTTTTTGAATTGTGGCTCCCAGAACTGGACACAATATTCTAGGTGGGGCCTGACCAGAGCAGAATACAGTGGCACTATTACTTCTCTTGATCTAGACACTATACTTCTATCGATGCAGCCTAAAATAGCATTGGCCTTTTTAGCTGCCGCATCACACTGTTCACTCATGTTCAACTTGTGGTCTACTTGGACTCCTAGATCCCTTTCACACGTAGTTTCATTCAGCCAGGTGTCACCCATCCTATATCTGTGCATTTTATTTTTCCACCCTAAGTGCAATACCTTACATTTCTCCCTGTTGAAATTCATTTTGTTAGCTTTGGCCCAGCTTTCTAGTCTATTCAGGTCATTTTGAATCTTGATCCTGTCCTCTGGGGTATTAGCTATTCCTCCTAATTTGGTGTCATCTGCAAATTTGATAAGTATGCCCCCAATCCTGTCATCCAGGTCATTGATAAAGATGTTGAATAGCCCTGGGCCCAGGACAGAGCCCTGTGGGACCCCACTGGTCACTTCTCTCCAGGATGAAAAGGAGCCATTGTTGAGCACCCTTTGGGTTCGGCCGGTCAACCAATTACAGATCCATTTAACAGTTCCTTTGTCTAGCCCACATTTTACAAGCTTGTTTGCAAGAATGTCATGGGAAACCTTGTCAAAGGCCTTACTGAAATCAAGATATACTATATCCACAGCATTCCCTTCATCTACCAAGCTGGTAATTTTGTCAAAGAAAGAGATTAGGTTTGTCTGGCATGACTTGTTTCTCTGAAACCCATGTTGACTTTTTGTGATTATGGCATTGCCTTCTAGATGTTCACAAACTCTCTGTTTAATGATCTGCTCCAGAATCTTTCCTAGAACTGATGTCAGACTAACTGGGGGATAATTGTTGGGATCCTCTTTTTTCCCCTTTTTGAAGATGGGGACAACGTTTGCCCTCCTCCAGTCGGCTGGGATCTCTCCTGTTCTCCAGGAGTTTTCAAATATGATTGCCAATGGCTCCGATATTACTTTTGCCAGTTCTTTTAATACCCTTGGATGGAGTTCATCTGGTCCCGGAGACTTAAATTCATTTAGATTAATAAGGTGTTCCTCTACTATCTCTTTACTTATTCTGTGCTGAAATTCCCCTATTCTGTCCTCTGCTCCATTATCCTCAGGTTGAGCCCCCTTTGCCTTTTCTGAGAAGACTGAGGCAAAGAAGGTGTTGAGTAATTCTGCCTTTTCTCTATCTCCTGTTAGCATTTTGCCATCTTCTCCACGCAGTGAACCTACCGTTTCCTTCTTCTTCCTCTTGCTGCGGACATATCCAAAAAAGCCCTTTTTGTTGTTCTTAACCTCTCTAGCAATCCTGAGTTCATTCTGCGCTTTAGCTTTCCTGACTTTACCCTACAAATGCCTGCTATTTCTTTGAATTCCCTTTTTGTGATTTCCCCCTTTTTCCATTTCTTATACATCTTCCGTTTCAAACTCATCTCGGTTGAAAGTTCCTTAGTCATCCATCCTGGTTTCTTGAGACTTCTCCCGTTTTTCTTTCTCACTGGAACTGTTTGAAATTGTGCCTTCAGTATCTCCCTTTTGAGAAAGTCCCATCCGTCCTGAACTCCTTTATCTTTTAGTATTCCTGACCATGGAATCGCCCTCAATACTTCTCTAAGTTTACTGAAATCCGCTCTCCTAAAGTCTAGGATGCGTGTCTGACTCTGCCTGGCTTCTCCTTTCCACTGTATTACAAACTCCAGGAGAACATGGTCACTTCCACCTAAGGATCCCACCACTTGCACCTCATTAACCAAGTCATCCTTGTTGGTTAGGATCAGATCTAAAATAGCTGACCCCCTTGTTGCCTCTTCCACCTTTTGGACCATGAAATTGTCTTCCAGGCAAGTGAGGAATTTGCTAGACCTTGAGGATTTGGCTGAGTTTGACTTCCAGCAAATATCAGGGTAGTTGAAGTCGCCCATCACTACTACATCTCTCTTTTCTGACTGTGTGGTCATCTGTTCTAGAAAGATATCATCCAATTCCTCAGTCTGACTTGGGGGTCTGTAGTAGACTCCCACCGTAACACCCTTGTTGTTTCCCTCCCCTTTGATTCTTATCCAGATGCTCTCCACCTGGCTTCCATGATTGATGTCCAGGATCTCTTCACTGGTGTAAATATCTCTGACATATAGTGCTATTCCTCCTCCTTTCCTGTTTGGCCTATTTCTCTTTAAAAGGTTATACCCCTCTATTTCCACATTCCAATCATGAGACTCATCCCACCAGGTTTCAGTGATGCCTATTATATCATATTTGCTTTGTTGTACTAGGAGTTCGAGTTCATCTTGCTTATTTCCCATGCTCTGTGCATTAGTGTAGTAGAGACATTGCAGACCATGGTTCCCTTTTACTTGCTGCCTGTGCAAGTTTTTTTGCCTCCCACTGCTGGATCCTTGCACTGTTTGCCTTGTTACCTCTATGTCTGTTTGACTATTTTCTCCAGCCCTTTCGCCTTCCTTAATATTGTCTCCCTTCCCCTCGGAACTCAGTTTAAAGCTCTCCTGATCAAGTTCTTGAGACTGTTGGCAAAAACATTTCTTCCAACTGGCGTGAGATGCAACCCGTCTGTTGCAAGAAGTCCCTCCTCATGGAACCACAGCCCATTATCGAAGAATCCAAATCCTTCTCGGCGGCACCATCTGCGAAGCCAGTTGTTCACATCTGCTATTTTCCTCTCCCTTCCTGGACCCTTCAATTGGCAGAAGAGATGAGATGACAACCTGTACATCCATTCCTTTCAGCTTCCTACCAAGCGCCTCGTAATCCCTTTTGATGTTCTGAATGCTGTGTCTTGCAGTATCATTAGTTCCCACGTGGACCAAAAGGAAGGGGTATTGGTCAGTAGGCTTGACCAGTCTAGTCAGCCTCTCTGTCACATCACGGATCTTTGCCCCTGGAAGACAACACACCTCTCGAGACTCTTGTCAGGCCTACAAATCACTGCTTCTGTACCCCTCAGCAAGGAGTCCCCCCACTACGACCACACGCCTCCTCCGAGGCTTAGCAGCGACTGTTCCCTCGGGTGGGACTCTCAGGCTCCCCTGCTCCGTCCCTGAAGTCTGTCCATGCTGCTCTTCTTCATCCTCCTTGATAAGGGAAAGAGCTTCGAATCGATTCTCTAGCTGCAAGCTCCCCGAACAATTCCTTCTTGGCTTACTTCTCTTTGTGACATTCCTCCAGCTGTCTGCCTCCTCTGTTTGGCAAGTGACCTCTTCCACCCGAGCATCTTCCTCTGCGTGGTACTCATCTAAGATGGTTAGTTCTATTGTGTCTAGGAAATCCTCTTGTTCCCTAATATGCTGAAGTGTAGCTACTCTGGACTCCAGCTGCTGCACTTTCTCCTCCAAGAGTGCTACCAACTTGCACTTGAATGTTCTCTCTAGGAACCACTAGGCCCTCCAGGGCAACTCTGTGGCCAACGTCTGACAGACACTGACCATACAACTGCCCTGGAGGAGCTACAAAGGCCTAGTAGAGTGTTCTCTCTAGGAACCACTAGGCCCTCCAGGGCAACTCTGTCGCCAACGTCTGACAGACACTGACCATAGAACTGCCCTGGAGGAGCTACATATGCCTAGTAGAATGTCCTCTCTAGGAATCTCTAGGTCCTCCGGGGCAACTCTGCGGTCAACGTCTGACAGACTCTGGCCATACAACTGCCCTGAAGGAGCTACAAACGCCTAGTAGAGTATCCTCTCTAGGAATCTCTGGGTCTTCCAGGGCAACTCTGTCGCCAACGTCCGACAGACACTGACCATAGAACTGCCCTGGAGGAGATACATATGCCTAGTAGAATGTCCTCTCTAGGAATCTCTAGGTCCTCCAGGGCAACTCTGTGGCCAACGTCCGATAGACACTGACCATCGAACTGCCCTGGAGGAGCTACAAAGGCCTAGTAGAGTGTCCTCTCTAGGAATCTCTAGGTCCTTGAATACAACTTTCAGGGAAAGTTGACCACACAGTTGCACTGGAGGAAGTAGATATCCCTAGAGAACAGATTAATCAAACCTATAAATGATCAAAGCTGCAAGTATGGAGGGATGAGTGTACACACACACACACACACACACACACACACACACACACACACGTACTTACAATTGAGTAAAGGATCGAGTCCAGTGGAGACTGTCTCTTCCATCATCCATGGCTGGTGCTGATTCGTCAGGTTCTTCCTCCTCCTCAGCCGGACCCTTCCTTGCCTTCTTCTCCGCCTGGATAGGATGCAGCTGTCTCTCGAGGCATAGGGACAAACAGAAGGGGATAAAAACAAAGGTTCAGCGTACAGCTGTGGGGTAACAAAGGGGTGTCCTGGCTGGATCTCCTGAGCCCCTAGCCTTAACATCTTGCTCAGTGAGTTCCTCCCGTTTCTATCAAGGCCCTTCGGTGCCACTCTCACGGCCTCAGACATTACCCTCAGTCCTTACCTGCGTCCTCCTCCCATTAACTTTGGCCTGGTCTAGAGAAGAATGCATTGGATTTAGCTCAGCGTCTATAAGCCACCCCCCCCAGCTAAACCATGGCCCTCCCGACGGGCTTTAAAAATGACGGAGGGTCATCCTCCCTCCGGAAGGGCAGAAAAGGAACCCAGGCGGTGTTAAGCACCATGTTAAATAAATAATAAAAGCTTTATTTTTATACCGCCCTTCTATCAATCAGGGCGGTGTACAGTATAACAACAAACACAGAGTACAATACAATAATAATAAAAATACATTAAAAAATTACATTAAAAATACCTTCTATCCAGTTCACTATTGCCGTCAGAGGGGGGGGGGGGGAACTAACTAGGACTTATTTCGGGAAATGCTTGCTTGAACAGGAAGGTTTTTAGTTCCTTCCTGAACTGTGCCAGGGAGGTGGCCGAACGGAGCTCTATGGGCAGCGTGTTCCAGAGGGTCGGGGCCGAGATGGCGAATATCCTCCTCGCAGTGGAGGATAGTCTTGCCCCTGGGACCCTCAGTAGCTGCTGCCCAGATGTTCTGAGTGTGCGGGGCGGATTGTATGGGGAGAGGCGGTCCTCAAGGTATCCTGGGCCCAAGCCATGTAGGGCTTTATAGGTTATAACCAACACCTTGTATTGCGCCCGGAAGCGAATGGGCAGCCAATGCAGATCTTTAAGTACAGGTGTTATATGACTGGCCCTGGATGTACCAGTGACCAGTCTGGCTGCCATGTTCTGTACCAATTGTAGCTTCCGGGTTTGGTACAAGGGTTGCCCCATGTAGAGCGCATTGCAGAAATCCAGTCGAGAGGTTACCAGAGCATGTACCACCGTTTCAAGGTCCCTCTGGACCAGGTAGGGACGCAGTTGGCGGATCAGCCGAAGCTGATAACAGGTGCTCCTGACCGTCGCGTCCACCTGAGATGTGAGGTGGAGCGACGAGTCAAGGAGCACCCCCAAACTGCGTACCGAGTCCTTTACGGGAAGCGTGATCCTGTTCAGGACAGGTGGAACCACCGCCATCCCTGGGCCAGGTGAACCTATCACGAGCACCTCCGTTTTCTCTGGATTCAGGCTGAGTTGGTTTTCCCTCATCCAGCCCATTACTGACTCCAGACAGGCCACGAGAGGAGAGACGCCATCCTCAGTCACTGCATCAGTCGGAGACATAGAGAAAACTATTTGGGTGTCATCAGCGTACTGATAACCCCGCGCCCCATGTCTCCGGATAATCTCTCCCAGCAGTTTCATTTAAATGTTAAATAGCATGGGAGACAGAATGGCTCCTTGAGGGACCCCAGATGTAAGGGCCCTCTTATCGGAGCTCACGTCTCCCAGCTGCACCATCTGGAACCTCCCAGAGAGGTAGGAACGGAACCACTGGAGCGCAGTGCCCCCGATTCCCACCTCTACCAGGCGCTCCAGAAGCATACCATGGTCTATGGTATCGAAAGCTGCTGAGATGTCCAAGAGCACCAACAGGGACACGCTTCCCCTGTCGATGCCCAGATGGAGATCATCGACCAAGGCGACCATAGCCGTCTCAACCCCGTAGCCCGCCCGAAAGCCAGTTTGAAATGGGTCTAGATATTCCGTTTCATCCAAGATTGATTGAAGCTGGATTGCAACCGCCTTCTCGATCACCTTCCCCAAAAATGGCAGTAGCGAGACTGGCCGATAATTATTATGCATCAGGGGGTCAAGGGAGGGCTTTTTTAACAGCGGTTTTATAGTGGCCAATTTCAAGCTGGATGGAAATTGCCCGTCCCTCAGAGATGTATTTATAATCCGGTGTAACATTGAAGTTACCACCGGTCCCCCCTGAGCCGCTAGCCATGAGGGACAGGGATCGAGGGAGCAGGTTGTCTTCCGAACGCTTCCAAGGATCTTGTCCACATCATCGGTACTGTTAAGAGAAGCCTGGTTCAGACTACTGCACAGAAACCCTTTCCTCACTGACCTCCTAACCTTCATTGCCAGCCAGTGCTCTTGGCCTAATTCTAACTACGATGGGACCCTGTCTAGACATGAAGTGCACCAGGAAACCCGGAATCCCTCCCCGTATTTCTGCCCATGGATTACGATTAGAGAACGCACCCCAGTTCAGCTGTTTCCCTTTCCCATCTCCGTTCTTCTCACTGTCTCTCTTCCAAAAGGTCCAGTTGCAGCTTAGAGAACGAATGGCCAGGGAGGGCAAAAGGCTCTACTTCCAGTTTGGTGGCGCTGGGGTTGGAGGGGAGCCCCAGAGGAAATCCTCCCCAACCCCTCCTGCTGCCATGCAGGTCCAGTCAGCAAAGGTGCTCCTGGAAGGCTGGATTTTAAAGGGACTTCCTTCAAAGGAGTAGTCTGCACTCCGGTTTCTGCCTCTTTTTCCTCCTGCCCAAAGAAGGGTTTCCCAATGTGGGCCACAGAGAGCAATTCCTAGCAGAGGATGCCACGCTGGAGGGGAGCGAGGAAAGGCGCCCCAGCCATCGCGGGGAATGCCACGGAGGCCGGCCGTCTTGCGAGGCTTTCAGGATGAGAAGGGAGAGGGGTCTGGAGGACCTTGGAGGCTGACTGAAAGAGGCATCTTCCAGCTAATCCCAAAGGTGCCCTTCTGCAAAGGGAGGGGGCTCTTTCGGTTCAGGGGGCTTTTCAGGCTTAAGCAGGGAAACTATTTATTGGGGTGTATTTTTTTAACAAACAAATTAAATAAAAATAAATAATAAAATAATAAAATAAAATAAAAAAATACACGGTGGCCCTGAAAACTATTTAATTATGTTGTTTGATCTGGCGATTTCATTTTATTTTCGGGTTTTTAAAATAAAAGTCTGGGAGCAAGATGGCGGGTCCCCACGGCGTCCCCCAGGGAGCCAGGGGCACCTCCCCTCGCTCTTCCTCTGGTGGGGCCCGAAGCATGCTCTGCCAGGGATGCCCCTCTGCGCTCTGCGTTGGGCAAACGGTCAGAAAGTCTCTACCCAGAAGGCCAAAGGGGCTGAAGCCTCTACAGCACCCCAAAACGGAGGCAGGGTGTTTTGCCCCCCTGGGAGATTAGCTCTCCAAGCTGCAAGTGGACGTTTCGGAAGAGAAACAACGGGATGGACGATTGGACAAAGAAACGGCTGAATTGAGCCACGCCCTCAGAATCTAAATCCATGGACAGACCTATGGGCAGAGACAACGGTTTCTCAGTGCGCTGCGTCGGCTCACAAAGGTCCCATGGCAGTTAGAAGCCCCCTTCCTGTCACTACCTTCAAGGGATGATGAAGAGGGAGGCCATGAAGGCCCCCTGGAACTACACCTAATCCCTCCGAAAACAACGGTCAAGAAAAATCAGATTACCAAGTCTTCCATAGATGTGAGTTACATTTGCTTGTGACACCCATGGCCACCCTCTGGCTAGAGCAGAATGAAATTAAAAAGCCCTACTAACCCAAGCCTTTATCTTTAAATAAGCAGCATCCATGAAGGATGCTCTCTCTGTCATTTCTACTTTTATTCTAGAGCTAATCTCTCTCTCAACTGATCACGGAGCTCACAACTATAGAAGAATAAATCTCTTCGGAGCTCATACAGACCAACCCTGACAGAGACGGCAGGAATCCTCACTGAAGGAGGCCTGACAGATGACAGAACCTCTGCTCTGACATTTCCAATTAAGGAGAGCCCAAAGAAGGCGCATGAGACGTCGTATTGGGCATAGCTGACACTCAGCCTCTCTTTCCTGTTTCTGTTGGTCTAGGACCATGATAAAGATTCTGTCCTACTCTTCTCTTCTACGTAATACTCCCATACTCCCACATTAAAAATCTTTGTTGGCTTCTGTCGTCCTCTTCATCTGCTCCAATAAGGGCTGCAGGAAAGTCAGCGAGGCTTTGCTTTAATAGGCAACCCAATCTATAGAGGCCTCCTCCCTCCGTTTTTCCTGGGCCTGGTTCAAACTTTCCTCTCTCTTTAGGAAGATTTCTCCCAGTAGAGAGAAACCTGCCTATTGCCTCAACTCAGATGAGGCGACCTGCATAGAGGTGCAGGAAGGAGCCAGGGTTTCTAGGCCATTGCTCTTCCCCTGCTCTGTGCCACCGAAATGTGGCGGACTAAGTGTGGCGAACACCTTCCCTGGCAGCGGCAGATTGCAAATCCTGTCCAAGTGAAGGCCCACAACAAGAAGGTGTTCTAGGATGAAGGTGGGTTCTTGGACATTTTGTTTTTCAAAATGGCGGCAAAGTCTTGCATGACCTTTGCCATCCTGAGGTCACGCGAGACTTTGGCCGCCATTTTGAAAAACAAAATGGCGCCTGGAGCAATGGAAAAACAGGGGCGATCTGAGTGGAAGAGCAATGCCTCCTCTTCAGGGATGAAGGCAACACTTAGAATCCCCTCTTTAGAGCCATTCTGACCAGGGGATTCTGGGGGATGCAGTCTGAGAGGAAGGAGTCCTGACTGGAAGAGCAATGCCTCCTCTTCAGGGATGAAGGCAACACCCAGAATCCCCTCTTTGGAGCCATTCTGACCAGGGGATTCTGGGGGATGCAGTCCGAGACGAAGGAGTCCAGAGTGGAAGAGCAATGCCTCCTCTTCAGGGATGAAGGCAACACCCAGAATCCCCTCTTTTGAGCCATTCTGACCAGGGGATTCTGGGGGATGCAGTCTGAGAGGAAGGAGTCCTGAGTGGAAGAGCAATGCCTCCTCTTCCGGGATGAAGGCAACACCCAGAATCCCCTCTTTAGAGCCATTCTGACCAGGGGATTCTGGGGGATGCAGTCCGAGAGGAAGGAGTCCTGAGCAGATGAGCAATGCCTCCTCTTCAGGGAGGAAGGCAACACCCAGAATCCCCTCTTTAGAGCCATTCTGACCAGGGGATTCTGGGGGATGCAGTCCGAGAGGAAGGAGTCCTGAGTGGAAGAGCAATGCCTCCTCTTCAGGGATGAAGGCAACACCCAGAATCCCCTCTTTAGAGCCATTCTGACCAGGGGATTCTGGGGGATGCAGTCTGAGAGGAAGGAGTCCTGAGTGGAAGAGCAATGCCTCCTCTTCAGGGATGAAGGCAACACCCAGAATCCCCTCTTTAGAGCCATTCTGACCAGGGGATTCTGGGGGATGCAGTCCGAGAGGAAGGAGTCCTGAGCAGATGAGCAATGCCTCCTCTTCAGGGAGGAAGGCAACACCCAGAATCCCCTCTTTAGAGCCATTCTGACCAGGGGATTCTGGGGGATGCAGTCCGAGAGGAAGGAGTCCTGAGTGGAAGAGCAATGCCTCCTCTTCAGGGATGAAGGCAACACCCAGAATCCCCTCTTTAGAGCCATTCTGACCAGGGGATTCTGGGGGATGCAGTCCGAGAGGAAGGAGTCCTGAGCAGATGAGCAATGCCTCCTCTTCAGGGAGGAAGGCAACACCCAGAATCCCCTCTTTAGAGCCATTCTGACCAGGGGATTCTGGGGGATGCAGTCTGAGAGGAAGGAGTCCTGACTGGAAGAGCAATGCCTCCTCTTCAGGGATGAAGGCAACACTTGGAATCCTCTATTTAGAGCCATTCTGACCAGGGGATTCTGGGGGATGCAGTCCGAGAGGAAGGAGTCGAGTGGAAGAGCAATGCCTCCTCTTCAGGGATGAAGGCAACACCCAGAATCCCCTCTTTTGAGCCATTCTGACCAGGGGATTCTGGGGGATGCAGTCTGAGAGGAAGGAGTCCTGAGTGGAAGAGCAATGCCTCCTCTTCAGGGATGAAGGCAACACCCAGAATCCCCTCTTTAGAGCCATTCTGACCAGGGGATTCTGGGGGATGCAGTCCGAGAGGAAGGAGTCCTGAGCAGATGAGCAATGCCTCCTCTTCAGGGAGGAAGGCAACACCCAGAATCCCCTCTTTAGAGCCATTCTGACCAGGGGATTCTGGGGGATGCAGTCTGAGAGGAAGGATTCCTGAGTGGATGAGCTATGCCTCCTCTTCAGGGATGAAGGCAACACCCAGAATCCCCTCTTTAGAGCCATTCTGACCTGGGGATTCTGGGGGATGCAGTCCGGGAGGAAGGAGTCCTGAATGGAAGAGCAATGCCTCCTCTTTAGGGATGAAGGCAACACCCAGAATCCCCTCTTTAGAGCCATTCTGACCAGGGGACTCTGGGGGATGCAGTCTGAGAGGAAGGAGTCCTGAGTGGATGAGCTATGCCTCCTCTTCAGGGATGAAGGCAACACCCAGAATCCCCTCTTTAGAGCCATTCTGACCAGGGGATTCTGGGGGATGCAGTCCGAGAGGAAGGAGTCCTGAGTGGAAGAGCAATGCCTCCTCTTCAGGGATGAAGGCAACACCCAGAATCCCCTCTTTAGAGCCATTCGGACCAGGGGATTCTGGGGGATGCAGTCTGAGACGAAGGATTCCTGAGTGGATGAGCTATGCCTCCTCTTCAGGGATGAAGGCAACACCCAGAATCCCCTCTTTAGAGCCATTCTGACCAGGGGATTCTGGGGGATGCAGTCCGAGAGGAAGGATTCCTGAGTGGATGAGCTATGCCTCCTCTTCAGGGATGAAGGCAACACCCAGAATCCCCTCTTTAGAGCCATTCTGACCAGGGGATTCTGGGGGATGCAGTCCGAGAGGAAGGAGTCCTGAGTGGAAGAGCAATGCCTCCTCTTCAGGGATGAAGTTGAACATGAGTCAACAGTGTGATGCAGCAGCTAAAAAGGCCAATGCAATTTTAGGCTGCATCAATAGAGGTATAGTGTCTAGATCAAGAGAAGTAATAGTGCCACTGTATTCTGCTTTGGTCAGGCCCACCTGGAATATTGTGTCCAGTTCTGGGCCCACAATTCAAAAAGGACATTGAGAATCTGGAGCCATGTGTCCAAAGGAGGGCAACTAAAATGGTGAAGGGTCTGTTAACCATGAAGCCCTATGAGGAACGCTTTAGGGATCTGGGGATGTGTGGCCTGGAGAAGAGAAGGTTAAGAGGTGATATGATAGCCCTGTTTAAATACTTGAAGGGATGTCATATTGAGGAGGGAGCAAGCTTATTTTCTACTGCTCCAGAGACTAGGACCCAATGGAGCAATGGATGCAAGCTCCAGGAAAAGAGATTCCAGCTCAACGTCAGGAGGAACCTCTTGAGAATGGAACGTTAGTCCTTACCTGAGATACGTCCTTTTCCAGCAGAGAAGGTCCGGTCATCCTGACATTGGGTTACTCCGCCTGCGAAGGCTCCTGTAGGCAGGACAAAGAAAATTAAATAACAAAGGCCAGGGGCCTGACCGCACCACCGTGGGCGGAGTGACCCCTAGGAATCTTCAGTCAATGACCAGCGTCGTTAAACACCCAGTGGCCTCCAGACATAATAGGCGACCAGACTGGGCCGGCTCAGGAGATCTAGAGAAAAAAAAAAAATAACAGTCCGAGTCTTTGACCAACCCCCCAGTCATCGGTTTTCAGGCGTCCGCAGGAAGAGGGGTGGGGAGGATGACCAGACCTTCTCTGCTGGAAAAGGACGTATCTCAGGTAAGGACTAACGTTCCATTTCCCAGCAGAGAAGGGGGCCGGTCATCCTGACATTGGGATTTAGAAAAGCGCTGACCCCCCTAGGGTGGGCCTGCTGGCGCCTGGGGTGACTGTGGGACTATCTGTTGAAGGACTCTACGACCAAAGGCTGCCTCTGCTGATTGAAAGACGTCTAGCTTGTAGTGTTTAATGAACGTGGACGGAGTCTTCCATGTGGCCGCCCTGCAAATCTCGGCGAGGGGCACATTAGTGGAAAAAGCCGCTGAGGTGGCAGCACTTCTGGTGGAATGGGCCGTGATGTCCTTAGGAGGAGGTAGGTCCAGGGTCTTGTAGCTTGTGATGATACATTGTTTGATCCACCTGGAGAGTGTCGATAACGAGACCTTCTTGCCCTTGGATCTTGATTGGAAGGAAACAAAGAGAGCCTCAGTTTTTCTAAAAACTGCTGTCCTCTTGAGGTAGAACTTAATGGCTCTGCGCACGTCTAAGGTGTGCCAAATCTTGTCAAGGTCGTTTTTTGGCCTGGGGCAAAAAGAAGGCAGGACGATGTCTTGAGAAGAATGGAAAATCGAGTTCACCTTGGGGATGAAGGTTGGATCTGGTCTCAGCAGAACTGAGTCGGGCCGGATGATGCACAGCTCCCTTCTCACTGACAGGGCCCCGATCTCCGAGACTCGTCGGGCAGATGTCACTGCCGTTAAAAAGAGTGTCTTAAAGGTGAGAAGTTTTAGGGAAGCCTCTCTCATCGGTTCGAAGGGCTGAATCGTCAATGCTTTGAGAACCGTGTAGAGGTCCCATGAGGGGAAGCGGTGTCTAGTCGGGGGTGACCTGTTGGAGACTCCCTTGAGTAGCCTTTTGACGTGAGGGTGATGGGAGATCCGAGCAGCTTGGTCGTGTGGAAGGATGGAGGTAATCGCAGCCACCTGTCTCTTTACCGTGTTAGGTCGGAGGCCTTGGTTGATGCCATCCTGAAGGAACTGTAGGAGTGTGGAGACCGTGACCCGAATGAAGTCCTTCTTTTTGAGTTTACACCATCTCTTGAAGGCTGTGAAGGTGTATTCGTAAATCTTGATGGTCGACTGGCGTCTAGATGCCAGGATCGACTCGATCACCTCGGAGGAATAGCCATATTTGGTTAGCATGTTCCTCTCAATTTCCAGGCGTGAAGCTGAAGCCAGGTCGGGTCTGGATGGTAGACTTGACCCTGTGACAACAGATCCAGTCTGGTTGGGAGAGGAAGGTTTTGTGTTGACAGGCTGAGAAGCTCTGAAAACCACGGACGCCTGGGCCAAGCTGGAGCTATCAGGATGACCACCGCTCCGGTCCTTCGGACTTTGGACAGAAGTTTTGTCAACAGCGCTACTGGAGGGAAGGCATACAGGAGCCCCTCCGGCCAGCGGCACGTCAGTGCATCGAAGTCCTCTGCCCCTTGTGTCTTGAACCTCGAGAGGAATCTGGGAGTCTTGGCGTTGATGGGTGAGGCGAACAGGTCCATTATTGGTGGGCCGAAGACCTCCACTATGGTTTGGAACACCTCTGGATGTAGGCTCCATTCTCCTTGATCGATATCTGTTCGGCTTAGCCAATCGGCCTTGGAGTTTAGTACACCCTGCAGATGTTCTGCGTGTAGAGACAGCAGGTTGGTCTCTGCCCATGTTAACAGCAGCTGGGCCTCCTTCATCAGAGTTGGTGATCTTGTTCCGCCCTGGCGGTTGACATGTGCCTTGGCAGTAATGTTGTCGGTTCGTATGAGGACCGCCTTGTGACGAATGAGCCTTTTGAAGGATTGGAGGGCTAGTCGTATCGCTCGAAGTTCCAGCCAATTGATGCTGTGGGACTGTTCTTCCGGAGACCATCGTCCCTGGGCCAGTTGGGACCCGCAGTGGGCTCCCCAGCCTCGGAGGCTGGCATCTGTGGTGATCTGGATCCTCTCTGTCTCCCAGATGGGATGGCCCCTGGAGACTGCCTGGGATATCCACCATCCGAGAGACTGTCGAACCTGGTCGTGTATCCGTATCTTGCGGTGACTCTTTTGGGCGATGGCCTGTTGGTGTGGGAGAAGAAGCCATTGAAGAGGTCTGGCGTGGAATCTCGCCCAGGGTAGGCATTCGATAGCTGCTATCATCAGCCCCAGTAGGCGAGAGAGTAGCTGTAGGCTGGCCCGGGGTGACCTGAGAGCCCTCAGGACTGTCTTGTGAATGGTCGAGGTCCGCTCTGGAGTCAGGCAGACCGTCCCCGAGTGAGTGTCTATCTGAGATCCCAGGTGGATGATCTGTTGACTGGGCTGAATGGAGCTCTTGTCCAGGTTGACCAGAAAACCGTGGTCCTCCAATGATCTGAGGACCCTGGCAGTGTCCTGTATGGCCTGTTGAATAGAGGGGGCCCTGATTAGGAGGTCGTCCAAGTATGGGTGAACGTGGATGAGCTGGGTCCTCCAATGAGCGACCAGAGCCACCATGATTTTGGTGAAAACCCTGGGAGCGGACGAGAGGCCAAAAGGAAGTGACCTGAATTGGAAATGGGGCCTGCCATATTTGAACCGGAGAAAACGACGGGAGGAGGGGTGGATTAAAATATGGAGATAAGCATCCTGGAGGTCTATAGAGGACAGAAAGTCGTTGAGCTGAAGGCTGTCCAGGATAGTCTTGAGGGTCTCCATCCTGAACTTTTTCTTGCGTATGAACCGGTTGAGTGGTCTCAAGTTCAGAATGGCCCTCCAGGTCCCGTTCTTCTTGGGCACCAGGAAGAAAGTAGAATAACAGCCCACGCCCCTTTGGTCTTTTGGAACCGGCTCGATGGCGTTGACGGCGACCAGGCGGTTGATGGCTTCCAGTAGGAGGCGGTGTTTTTCGGGATCGCTGGACTTGGGAGAAGGGATGAAGAGGTCTCGAGGTGTATGGTGAAATTCTAGCCTGTATCCGTCGCGGACGGTGTCGAGAACCCATCTGTCTGTTGTGGAGCCCTCCCAAACACCCTGAAGGCGACCTCCTACTGGAGGGGCCCTGTCATGCTTGTTGGCTCCTTTGTTGTTTGGAACCCCCCCCCCGCCCTTCGAGGGGAAGGCGGATCGGCCCTGTTTGTTGGACTTAGAGTCTCCCCAGCGGGGCTTGTGAGGCCTAGACTCCCTGGCTTGAAAGGAGTTGGAAGGAAAG
Organism: Sceloporus occidentalis; assembly: GCA_023333645.1. NCBI lineage: Eukaryota > Metazoa > Chordata > Lepidosauria > Squamata > Phrynosomatidae > Sceloporus > Sceloporus occidentalis. Next base: position 66,782 of record JALMGF010000201.1, read on the forward strand.
AAGGGGCGTGAAGATCGAAAGGAGGAAGATTTTCTGAACTGTCTTTTATCTTCTCTCTTTTTAGCTGAGGGTAAGGCTTTCTTCTTATCCTTGCCCTCCACTAACACTGGGTCAAGGGACTCTCCAAATAGTTTGATTCCCAAAAAGGGGGTGAAAGCCAGATTTTGCTTAGACCTTGAGTCTACCTGCCAGTTTTTTAGCCAGAACTGCCGTCTGACCGCAACAGCTGCCGCCTGTGCCCTGGCACATTGCTGAATGGTGTCTAGAGTGCCGTCGGCCCCCAGGGCCAAGGCTTTAGAGATTTTGTTAATAGTTTGTCTGGTCTTGGTGTCTGCGTGTGGGAGGAGCTCCAGCAGCTCCTTGGACCACTGGAGGGAGGCGCGCATTACCAAGGAGACAGTGGTCGCCGCCCTAATGGCAGTAGAGATAGCTTCGTGGGCTTTTTTGAGTGCTCCCTCTGCCCTCCTATCCTCTGGATTTCTGAGGGTATCCTCGCCATCCCTAGTAAACACGGCGGAAGAAACCAAGGCTGACACCGGAGCATCAACTAGGGGGACCTTGAGGCTATCCATCACACCCCGTTGGAGAATGTAATGCTTTCGAATGGCGCTATGGTTGGGCCTAGATGATGCTGGTTTGTTCCATTCGTCTCTAATGATTTGCATAATATTGTAAGGACAAGCGAGTTCTTGGACTGAGGAGGTTGTGACAGGGAAGAGCTCTTCACCCACCCTGGGAAGGTCTACGTCCATGTTAGGGGCCTCACTAGATGGCAGTGCGATGCCAAGGGTCTTACTGGTTTTCTTTATAAGGAGGGGGTAGTCCTCTGGTCTGAGGAGGCGAGAGGACATGGGGGCGTCCCTGGACTCATCACCCTCTTCTTGAGAGAGTTCACCTTCTTCAGATTCGGAAACCTCGGACTCTGGGGCCGCGGGGGCCCCCCCGTCCTCCGAGGATTGGGATGGGACCCTCTTTCGCTTGGGCAACTCTCTGGTATATCTAGCTCTCTTAGCAGGAGGATGATAAGAATGATCCGATTCAGAACCTGAATCAGAGCAATCACCTTGCCCAAATCCCGATGATGCAGGGCGTTGTAGGGATCGGGGGTCGGGGCGGTCTCTAGGGGCCACGTCTTCTCTATCCCTCCTTAAGTCTTGGCCTAGTGAGGGCTCATGGGGGGGAGGGTCACTGGAGCAGGAGCGGCTGTCTGAGCGCCTGTCCAGGGAAGAAGAGGACCGGCGCCTCTTGGGATTGCTGGGATGGCCTCCGCCATCCCGGCCCAACACATCGCCGTGGCCGCCGCCGGTGGTCGCTGCGCAGTCCCGCGACCCCACTTCTGGGTCACGTGGGGCATGGTCGGCGTCTGCTCTGACCTCTGGGGCAAGATGGCCGCCCCCATAGAGGCCCACATGGCCAAGATGGCCGCCGCCATCGCGGCCCACGTGGCCGAGATGGTGGCCCCCAGCGGCAACCGCGCCATAGCGCGGCCTGGCGCCGCGGTCTGGGGGTGGTGCACCGGCCCCTCCGGTGGGAGACCACCCTAGGCCGGGAGCCGCAAACCAGGGAAACCCCCACTGAGGCCCATAAAATCCCTCCCGGTCGCTCGTGCCCGGCGGCGGGGCTGAGGGGATGGAAGGGGCCTGGAAGAAGGGCCCCGGCCAACCGAAGAAGGGGGGGCAAAACAGGGGCATCAAGGGCCCGCTCCCCCACCCTGGCACTCCCCCGGGCTCTCCCTCCCCTTGCGGGGCCGCTTGGGAACCCTTTGGAGCTGGTCCTGAGGGGGAGCGGGGCCAGCGGAGCACCCGTGGGGCAGGGTGGCTTACCTCGTCCCCCTGATCGTCCGGCGGCGATGCAGGCTCACCCTGGGCCAACCCTGACCGGGTTGGATGGGGGGCCCCGGCCCCAGCAGCGGGCTGAGAGGCAGCAGCCTCCGCCCGGTGCGGCCGCGCCTCCACCCCTTGGCCGGTTTCCATGGCTGCGGTCCCTGGGCAGGCATCCGGCAAAGCCGGGGCAGGCCCGGACTGGGGGGAGGCTAGCTCGCCCTGTGCTCTGGCCTCTTCCCCGCTCGCCATGGAGAAGGGGGGAAGGACAAGGAGGAGAAAAAGGTAGAAAGGAAAGAAGAGAGGCTTTTTTTTTTTTTAAGGAGAGGATGAAAAGGGAGAAAGAAGGGATCAAAGCCAGGCAAGTCTGGGGGAGCTAGTCTGGAAAACTTCGGAAAGCGTCCTACTGGGAGCAAGGCAGGAAGCAGACTGAAGATTCCTAGGGGTCACTCCGCCCACGGTGGTGCGGTCAGGCCCCTGGCCTTTGTTATTTAATTTTCTTTGTCCTGCCTACAGGAGCCTTCGCAGGCGGAGTAACCCAATGTCAGGATGACCGGCCCCCTTCTCTGCTGGGAAATAAGGGCTTTTCGAAGTGGAACAAACTCCTTCCTTGGAGTGTAGTGAAGTCTCCTTCCTTGGAGGACTTTAAGTAGAGGCTGGATGGCCATCTGTCAATGGGGATGCTTTGATTGAGAGTTCCTGCATGGCAGAATGGGGTTGGACTGGATCAGGGCCCTTGCGGTCTCTTCCAACTCTATGATTCCTTTGCTGCTCCGCCAGGTAAGGGCCATCCAGGTGGGCCTGGGTTTTTTGGCAGAGGTTTCGGGGCTCCTTTTAGGGAGGAGCCCACCCCAAACCCAGCCCAACCTGGGAGCCTCCTGTGTACGGGAAGTGACCTCCTCTGCCCCAGCATCTTCCTCTGCGTGGTACTCATCCAAGATCCTTAGGTCTGTTGTGTCCAGGAAATCCTCCTGCTCCCTAATATGCTGAAGTGTAGCTACTCTGGACTCCAGCTGCTGGACTTTCTCTTCCAAGAGGTTCAGGTGATGTTGCCTACATCCCTAGGCAAGAAGACAAACATGTGTTGCAGGTGAGCGCATCAGCCCCTTCGCTTTTCATAAGAAGAAGTCTGAAGTGGTCAGCGAAAGAGGTCTCTGGGCTTCTGGCCCCTTGCTCTGAGCAGCCCTCCCCTCCCTCTTAGCCCCTTGAAGACAAACAGCTGAAGAGCAGCAAAGGATCCTCAAACCCAGCTCCCAGGTCCCTCCTGCTCTGAGCGCCGAGTCTTCCCTGGCTCTGAAACGTTCAGGACATTTTGGAGAGTCTTAAACCTCTGAAGCACTTCTAAGCAGGTAGGCAGTTAGCTGTGCCCCTATGGCTCACCAAGGCCCCACCGCTCAGGAATAAAATGGAAATGGCTCCTTCTCAGCCAGAGGTTTCTCTGTCCTCCTCCTCCTCCTCCGTAGGAAATGGGGCCTGATGCTTCCAAAGCAGTTCTAAACACTCAAAGACTACTTTAAACCTCTTCTTTCATTTGGCCTTCTCCAAAGACATACAGCAATGCAGAGGGAGAGTAACTCTGGAGAGCAAGAAAGAGAAATGCTGTCTATGACACCTTGTCACTGTCTGGCAAATCTCCTTCTCTGGGGACCATGGGACCTTGTTGCTGACCCCAAATCCCCACATCCCCCCTCCCCAGCAGTTGTCGGCTGCTGCAGACTATTCCTACTGACCCCTCCACTCAAGCTTTAAAACCTATGTCTACATTTTAACTGCAAGCAAGCTTCGCATGACAACTGTAAGTGATACCATGAACCCAATCCAAGAGACCATGGCCCTGCGCTTGCAAGACCTGAACAAAGCTGTGGATGGCAAGGAGACCTGGAGGTCTCTCGTTCCTAAGGGCATTGTAAGTCAGAGGTCAGCCTGACAGCAGTTAAGAAAAACAACAGGACAACTAGAAACCTAATGGATTAGTTCTTTAATAAAATACTGAGTCCAATAAAAATGCAAAAAGATTTCAACTTCAATCCCACTTGCTATAAAACAATGCATAAAATATATACTTCTGTGCATAGTGATTTTTTAGATATTGGCTTTGAACTGAGATAGGAAGCTCCTCTTTTCCTTTCTTTCCCCTCCTTCTGTGTCTGTTTCAGCATCCAGATGCAATAAACCTGAGCCTAAACAAGTGAAATGTGAGGAGAAGTCAGGCAAGGGCTGGGATGAAATATTGCAGGGAAAAATCCTCATGGAGCAAGATGAAATGGACAATCCTTTGGTTTACAATATCTGCAAAACAGAAGCCCAAATGTTAAAGGATGGCACATGCCCAGAATGTCATACTAAGCACTGGTCAACTTAAGATGCCAGAACTCCCAAACCAAGCTACACAAGGTTCAGAAGATCTGACCCTGGCCACAATTCTTCTTCTCCTCCACCCTTCGCTACCTCCAACAGGATTTATTTTCCTTTACAAAGCTGTGCCTAAACCAAACGCAGCCCCACAGATCTCCTTGAGTCCTCCTCCATCCCAAACATGCTGCACTTTAAACCATTTCTACCCATCACTTCATAGGCAGCTGGCAGTAGGCATGATATGGGCACACAAATCCAGTCCTAAGAGTAGTATCTGTCCATCCGCTTCTCCTAAAAGACAAGGCCAGTTCTTCTCAAGTAAATTACATGATGAATGCTTTGCAAACTGCCTTACTCATGTAAAGAGAACACTTACTACACAGTGCTTTGGCTGGATTCACTTGCTGGCCTGCAAGGAGCTGAAGAAGCCTCTTAATGTCGATGCGCGCCTCGGCCATGCGCTCAGGCCGTCTCTCTTGAGCTGGTTTTTGAGAGGCATGCTCAGATACTAGGATTCACAAAGAGAGTTCTTTTTACAAAGTGCATAAAGAGTTCTGGTCACTTTCAGGTTTGGGGGGTCTGGGGTTTTGGGGGGCATTTTTGTCACTCTCCGTGGTCTTTGGTTGAAGGTCCTGGGGCAGAGAATCGGCCCCTAGATCCTAGCAGTGGCTCACCCCTGTTTTGGACTGTGTCACTAACTAGGTAATGAGTGCAACTTCATTGCCAAGGAACTATGCCTATAAACAGGCAGCAGCTAACATGGGATGTGTTATATTCATTTGACACTTTTCATTTTGTGTATGGCAATTGTGGCCTCACCAACACGGCCAAAGTTGCCTAAGGACAAGCGGGGAGTGTTAGCTTGTCACGTATTACCAGATGACAAGACTACTCCAGGCACTGTAAACCTCAGGGCAGTTCACACAGAAGCCTGACTCTCAGGGATAGCTACTCCGGTGTTTGAGTTCTGCTTTCTGTTTTTGTTGTTGCTTCAAGCCAGCTTCAAGCTCTGGCGATGCTGAGGATGCGCTGCTCTCTAAGCCAAACTGCTCAGGCCTTGCAGGCTCCTTCACTGAACAGATCCATCTGGGATGCTGTACTCTTCTTTCCCTTTACCAAGCACTAGCATCTTCTCTAGGGAGGCCTCTCTTCTCGGGACGACAGCCTCAGTTTAGTCATCTTTGCTCCTAGGGAGAGTTCAGGCCTGATTTGCTCCAGGACCCATCCATTTGCCTCTTCTTCAGCATCACATCTCAAATGAGTTCATGTTCTTCCTATCAGTCTTTTTCACTGTTCAGCTTTCACAACTATACAAACAGATGGGGAGTACTATGGCATGCCCTTCCTAAGGTTAGCATCCAGTGATATGTTTTTACACGGAAGGATCTTGTCTAGTCCCTTAATAATTGCCCTTCTTCCAAGTTGAACCTTTCCCTTTCATTTATTCTTAATTCTCCTGTACTGTCCAAGATACTACTATTACTACTACTACTAATAATAATAATGGTAATACAATGTTATTTCTATCCCGCCTCTTCCAGAAGGCTTACCACAATGATAAAACACAATGGCACAGCAATACAAGTTAAAACCCATTATCCCTCCCTTCAACATATAACTGAAAATTGGCGCATGACAATCATAAAACCACCTCCAATCATTAAAGCAACTAGTTAATGACGGAGAGATAGAAACCCTGGAATATCCTGGATGGGTCCCTATCAACAAGGGACCAAGGGAAGGAGGCCTATCGAAAGAGATCCGTCTTGACAGCTATGGAAAACCCGTCAAGGGGGCCGTCTTCCGGATCTCTTCTGGCCGGCCCTTTCATCAAGGAGCAAGAAGCCACAGAGGAAAGGGAAAGCGGGTGGGAAAGGGGACACTGGCTGTTGTATATTTCAACTGTTGTCAGCCACCCCGATTGCGACCCTCAGAGGGGCGGGCGGGATAAAAATACATTTTATTATTACTATTACTATTACTAAAAAATGACAGTACTAAGTAGAGCTCCTAAGAAGACTGGAAGGCAGCTCTCGCTCGGCCTTTTGGCTCAGCTCAAGTGTGTGCGTGTGTGTGTCACCAAAGCAATGGACACTTCCCTGAGTTGCTACAACCAGCCACAGCCTTGGCCCCCACAAGAACTTGTTCCTAAACTCTTGTCTGAATTAGCCCTGGCCATCTGAATACAGTGCAATATAAAAGAGTAGCACTTGGATGGTATTAAATGCTTTTATGGAGTGCAGTCAACTAGCAACATCACAAGGAGCCAGAATGTGGCTCATTGTGTTTCTTGTGGTGCATTTGCCGCTGCCTTGTGGCAAGCCTGACACATCTCAGCTGCCTGTCTCAGAGTTGTGGTGTGTATAGGGCCCTGGGGAAGATCCCCAGGGCTGCAGAGATCTTCAGGGGAGAACGAAACGTCCATGCATGGGAATCCCTTTGATCCGACATCTCCAGGGTGTCCAGATGAACTAACCACAAAGCAGGACCAGGCGCTGGGAAATGTAGGACATTCAGGAAAATGTAGGGCATTATCAAACATTTAAGTCCTTACTTCTTAGCCATGCCTAAAACGGAGGGCATTTTGAGATTCTTCCTGGACAGAAGGTTGAAATGCAGAGCATGTCCTGGGAATGACTGTCTGGAGCTCCCTGTGCGTCTCTGGTGCGCTTCAAGTGACTCAGAGCCACAGAGAGGCAGGCGGAGGAGCCCCTTCCCTTTGGCTGGCACACATTGCCTGCCTCTGCGTCTCCAGCACCCTCCTGCCCTCCGTCCTGGAAGTGGGAAGAGGAAAGCATGGCCCAGGGAACTGCAAAAGGCAGCGCAAGCGCAGGGCACTCTCCGCTCCTCTGGGGTCCTGGGGGTCAGAGTCAGGCAAGGAGCCCCTTTCGTGGGCTTCACTCCAGGAAGACTTCTCTTTTCTGCAAGAGTTCCCTGGTGAAACTATTTACTCAACATTGGTTTGGAAGTCTGGGGGCAGGGAAAGAAAGCCAAAGCTTTTAAAGGCATCTTTGCCCCAGCTTTCTTTTATAACAATTAATGAAGGGCTCCAAGTGCAGGAGGAGGACTAAAACACAAAGTGTCCCTGGGACTCTGGCCTTGGCTCTGTACTTCCGTGGCATCTCTCAAGTTTCCTTGTCTGGCAAAGGAGAAGAAGAAGAATGCCTACCCCAAGCAGGATTCCCAAGGTCTTTAAAGTGGGTTGTCACCGATACTAAAGCGGTTTCTATTTTCAAATTCATTTCTCCTTGTTGGTTTGCTTCTATTACCTGCAACGAAAACAAACCAATCATGACTTCAGAAGTACTAAAAGTACTAAACATTTCTGACAGCTCACCTTTGTCAAGAGAAAGCAAATAGACCCGAATCTGAAACTTCACAAGATGCCTATTAATATTGCTATGAAGGAGCAGAAGCCATTATTCTGAAATAGACAAAATGGCCAATTATTTATTTTTAATGGTAATTTATTTTAAAGCACACTTCTATCCGGCCTTTTGTCGCAGCATGTTAGGAAGGATCCAATTAGGGGTTTTTTAATTAGCTTGAATATTGCTGAGAGGGTGGCCTAACAACCCACGTGCTGGAATCGGGTCCCAACAGTGTCTGCCAGAGGTTGCCAGCAAACCCGAGAGAGAGAGAGAGATGATGATACCAACTAGGTCCAATTAAGGGGTAGTGTTTATTAAAGCACAGGGACAATCACGCAGCAAAAGGGGGAACGCACACACACACACACACACACACACTCAATGCTATAGCAGAGGGATGGGTGAGTTCAGGAGATAGGTTTGAGAAAGAGAGGCACCACTAGGGAGTACTACCTTAGAAGTCTTCTCAGGGAAGTCTGATGAATCTTGGATGGACAGTGGATCAGGGCCGCAGGAGCGTGGGAAAAGAGGGCCGCGGGAGCTAAGAGCAGAGTTCAAACTGGCCTGGAGCAGCTTGCACCCAGGAAATAGCACAAGGAGGGTCCAAAAACCCGGGGTCTTATAGTGCGAAACGTAGCAGGAGGCATGGGAGACTTGCTAGACAAAGGTGCTGATTGCTTGGGCTTTGTTAAGCCGAGAGCAGGTAATGTGTTGCACCATCAATTTAGGTCTGGGCATCTGACTTGATTACTAAGTCCTTAATCTGATGACAGGCCCATCAGGTGTGAGGCCGAGTCTACTGTCTGATTTGGGCAGCAGTGGCGATTTTGGTTTGGCGACTCCCAAACTTCCTGTGGGGAACTTCCAATTCCATCTCTTTTGGGAACTCTGCCTCTGCAAGGTGAGTTGCCTACATGTCCTCCTCACCTTCGGGTTAATGCGGGTCTTCTATGGGGTCAGTCAGGGGCATAGCACAGACCACATGCACCCAAACTTTTATTAAAACCAAACTTGGTAACAAGCATAATTATCAAATTTGCAGATGACCCCAAATTAGGAAGAATAGCTAATACTCCAGAGGACAGGATCAGAATTCAAAATGACCTGAATAGACTAGAAAGCTGGGCCACAGCTAACAGAATGAACTTCAACACGGAGAAATGTAAGGTACTGCACTTAGGGCAGAAAAATGAAATGCACAGATATAGGATTATGGGGGACACCTGGCTGAATGAAACTACGTCTGAAAGCGATCTGGGAGTCCAAGTAGACCACAAGTTGAACATGAGTCAACAGTGTGATGCGGCAGCTAACAAGGCCAATGCGATTCTAGGCTGAATTAAATAAAAGTATAGTGTCTAGACCAAGGGAAGTCATAGTGCCACTCTATTCTGCTCTGGTCAGGCCCCACCTGGAATAACCCTGTGTCCAGTTCTGGGCACCACAATTCAAAAAGGACATTGAGAAACTGGAGCGTGTCCAAAGGAGGGAGACTAAAATGGTGAAGGGTCTGGAAACCATGGAGCCCTATGAGGAAAGACTCAGGGAGCTGGGGATGTTTAGCCTGGAGAAGAGACAGTTAAGAGGTGATATGGTAGCCCTGTTTACATACTTGAAGGGATGTCATGCTGAGGAGGGAGCAAGCTTGTTTTCTGCTGCTCCAGAGAATGGGACCCAATGGAGCAATGGATGGAAGCTCCAGGAAAAGAGATTCCAGGTCAACATTAGGAGGAACCTCCTGAGAGTAAGGGCTGCCCGACAGAGGAACCCACTCCTTCCTCGGAGACTGTGGGGGAGTCTCCTTCCTTGGAGGTCTTTAAGCAGAGGCTGGATGGCCATCTGGACTGGATGGGTTTGACTGAGAGTTCCTGCAGGGCAGAAGAAGGGGATGGACTTGATGGCCCTTGGGGTCTCTTCCTACTCTATGATTCTATGATTGTATTTGGAAACTAATGGGGAGCCAATGAGGGGACCTTAAAACCGGTGTTATGAGGTCATACCTGGAACTCCCGGTGACCAGTCTGGCTGCCATGTTTTGGACCCGTTGAAGTTTCGGAACGAGGCCCAAGGGCAGCCAGCCCTATGCAGAGCCCACTGCAGAAATCCAGTCGTGAGGTTCCCAGCGAGCGTACCACAGTTTAGAGGCGCCCAGGCTCCAGGAAGGGAGGCAGCTGGCATATCAACCGAAGCTGAAAGATAGCAAGCACGCCTGGCCTTCGCCACAGCGTCAATTGGAGCTGACATCTGAAGAGATGGATCCGGGAGCACTCCCAAGGCAAGGCCTAAAGAGCACTTAACTACACATCCAACCCATCCTAATGCCATAGGCAGCCACAGACACAAGCCTCTCCCAGGGCCCAATGGACCTATGGCTGGGTGGGGGGATCCTGCTGCCTTTGTGCCTCTCACGGGACATTTGAGACCCAAGAGCGGACTTGTTCCCAAAAAGGAAACGATCAGGGAAATGGCATTTGGGTCACTCCTGTTGCCAAAGTCCTCCCCTGGGCTTAAACCCAAGACAGACTATGGTTCCCCTAAATCTCTGGGGTCAATATGGTCCTCTACCTCCTGGTGTAAAAAGCTGGTGTAAAAACCCAGGATGGAGTTGAAAGTTATTATGCAGGATAGAAAGGAAAGAGGGGTACGGGTTTTCCCAGTTTGGAAATGTATTATAATGCCTCCTTGCTGATATGGATCAAGGACTGGATACGGTTAGATAACCCAAAACTGTTAGAACTAGAAGGATGGGATAGTAAGCTCAGGTGGCATGCGATCATTTGTTATGGGGAACCCAAATACGCCAAAGAATGTAATCAAGATTTGATAAGAAAAGCTCCGTTAAGAATATGGAATAAGCACAAAAGGTCTTTCTGTAGAGAAGAACCAAGATGGAAGTCACCAGAGGAAGCCTGTCATAAGACAGAAAGGGAGGCTCAGGAAGGTGGCTCAGATGTGAGGATACGATACTAAGAGGAATGGGACAATTAGATGGAATTGAATTAAAAGACGAAACTTCAAAAGTCAGGAAATAATTGGTTAAAATGTTGCCAAATAAAAGGGCTTTAGAAAAGAGATGTGAGAACAAGGTATAGAAGGAGATAGAACTGAATTGGATAAAATAATAAGGGGAGATAGGGGACAATTGATTATGACATTTATAAGGTTTAAAGATGTAGCCATTTCAAAGAAAATCATTTTAAGATCTTTGACGCCCGCGAAGATAGTGAAAACAGGGGAAACGGGAACAGAAACTGAGGCAAACGTAGGAAGAAAGAAGGGACCCTCTTCCAGATCCAGAGGCAAAGCGGCAAAGCGCAGAGATTCTGGGAAAGGGTTCATAACAATATGACACCACCTTTAAGGAAAAATACCCCCCTAAGTCCTGAACGCTCCTTACTAAACATAACCGACATAATAGAAGATGACCTGGTCCAAGAGGAGTTAAATAGACGAAAGCTGCTGCCTCTGATCTCTGCAAGAGATTGGAAATCTGATGCAGTCCCAGCAATAGAGAAACGGGTAAGAAAGCTCCAGGAGTTGGAGATAGCAGCAGATTCCTTATCAGCGTCTCTAAACAATAACCCACTTCAACAATAGGATGAAAATGGGAAAAGGCTGAGAAATTGTGGGAAGACAAACACACTTTCTTAGAAGAAAATGTAATGGATTTTGAGGGAGTAATATTTGATGTATATACAGAAGTACAGCATATACAGCCAGCCCTCTTTATACTCGGATTTCTTATACATGGATTCAAGCATCACAGTTTGAAAATGTTCAAGAAAAGTCTAAATTCCAAACAGCAAACCTTGACTTTCTATTTTTTATAAGGGACACCATTTTGCTTTGCCATGATACTTAATGGGACTTGAGCATCCACGGATTTTGTGATCCACGGAGAGGGGATTCAAGAACCAAACCCCAGCGGATAACAAGGGCCCACTGTATATACAACAAGGGAAACCAAGTTATAAAGGTAACAAAAGTTATAGTCTGGTTAAGAAATAAGATGTAACAAGAATTATATTGACTTGTAAATTATTTTTATGTTGAATAAAGCAAAAAAAACAACTCTCAAAAAGGGGTCTTTGTCTAGTTTGGTCCAGAGATCCAGAATGATCCAGCAGGAACTGGCCCCAAAGCACCCAGCTCTCTCCCGGTCTCCCGTCCGCCCTAGAAATAGAGCCACTTACGACAGACTGGCTGATGTTCTTCATCCTCTCTACGACACTCTTCATGGTCTTCATCGCAGGTAAATAAATGCTGACCTACAAAACGAAACCAGTTGCATTAAAAGAGAGCATCTGAGCCACATGCACCTCCTCACTTGGCTACTGGCTGCAATGGACAGGCCAGCCCTGCTTCAGGAACACAACTCTTCCATAGGTCTGGGAAAACTTTGTTGACATCCCACAGTTGTTATCAAGACCAGTTACACCAGTATCCTTAGAGCTCAAATAAGCCAGCCATGACAAAAGCCTCCAGCCAGTTTGTCAGCATTGCAAAACAGGCTTCTTCCAGGCCTGTCCCTCCTTGCTTCCCCTCTGTGCCGATTTATGGATCCTCCCAAGAACAGCCCTTCCTCCCATGAGGCTGATCGACAGCCCCTCATTCTCCCAGCTTCACACACACAGAGATATACCACACTTCCAGACATGTTCAAACACAATCATTAAGCCCTGAAACAATGAAGCCTGGCAGGATTCTGATTGGCAAGATAAATAATAATAATAATAATAATAGTAATAATAATTATTATTATTATTATTTCTATACCGCTCTTCCAAAGATCACAGCAGTGTACAACAAGAATAAAAACAGTTAAAACATCACACCCCCACACCCCCAACAGCATCACAAAAATTAACAATCAAAGCAATAACAACCAACAACATCCCATACAAGTGGCTGTGTAGAATGGAATACAGCAGAAGATTGCGAAGGGGAAGAGATTAACAACAAGGCTCACGGGGGAAAGCCTGGCGGAATCAGTAGGTCTTCAGGTTCTTCTTGAAGACATCAAGGGAGGTGGAAGTACGGAGCTCATTGGGGAGGGAGTTCCAGAGCTGTGGGGCTGCAACAGAGAAGGCCCTCCGGGATGAAGCATATCTAGCGTCTGGAACTCTTAAGAGATGTCTCTCACCCGACCTGAGAGTGCGGGCGGATTGTGTGGGAAGAGGCGGTCCTCCAAGGACCCTGGGCCCAAGCCATTTAGGGCTTTATAGGTAATAACCAACACCTTGTATTCGGCCTGGAAGCAAATAGGCAGCCAATGAAGATCTTTTAAAACTGGTGTTATATGGCTGGCCCTGGAACATCCAGTAACCAGCCTAGCAGCCATATTCTGCACTAATTGAAGCTTCCGGGTTTGGTACAAGGGTTGACCCATGTAAAGCGCATTACAGAAATCTAATTGAGAGGTTACCAGAGCGTGTACCACCGTTTCAAGGTCACCCCGGCCCAGGAAGGGTCGCAGTTGGCGTATCAGCCGAAGTTGATAGCAGGTGCTCCTGACCATCGCATCCACCTGAGAAGTAAGGTGAAGCGACAAGTCCAAAAGCACCCCCAGACTGCGAACAGAGTCCTTCATAGGGAGCGTGACCCCGTTTAGGACAGGTGGAACAATTTCCTTCACCGGACCAGGAGAGCCTATCACCAGTACTTCCATTTTCCCTGGATTCAGGCTGAGTCTGTTTTCCCTCATCCAGCCCATTACTGACTCCAATCAAGCATTAAGAGGAGAGATGCCCTCCCTAGTCACTGCATCAGTTGGAGACACAGAGAAGACTATTTGGGTGTCATCAGCGTACTGATAACCCCGCGCCCCGTGTCTCCGGATGATCTCTCCCAGCGGCTTCATGTAAATGTTGAATAACATGGAGGACAAAATCGCTCCTTGAGGGACCCCAGATGGAAGGGCCCTCTTATCAGAGCGACAGCCCCCCAGCTCCACCATCTGGAATCTGCCCGAGAGGTAGGAACGGAACCACTGCAAAGCAGAGCCCCCGATACCTAACTCCCTCAGGCAATCCAGAAGGATACCATGGTCGATGGTATCGAAGGCCGCTGAGATGTCCAAGAGCACTAACAGGGACACACTCCCCCTGTCCATACCCAGACGGAGATCATCGACTAAGGCGACCATGGCAGTCTCAACTCCATTGCCTGCCCGGAAGCCGGTTTGAAATGGGTCCAGATAATCCGTCTCATCCAAGATCCCTTGAAGCTGAAAGGCAACTGCCCTCTCGATCACCTTCCCTAAAAACGGCAGCAGCGAGACAGGTCGATAATTATTCCGAATTAGGGGGTCAAGGGAGGGCTTTTTGAACAAAGGTTTAACAATGGCGGTCTTCAAGGTTGATGGAAACTGCCCATCCCTGAAGGATGTATTAATGATACGGTGCAACATATTGGTTACAACCGTTCCCCCCTGAGCTGTCAGCCATGAGGGACAGGGATCGAGAGAGCAAGTCGTCTTCCTAACACTTCAAAGAATCTTGTCCACATCCTCAGTACTCACAGACTCAAAATGATCCAGTTTAACCAAGTCCACGGAAGCTCCAGATACCTCTACTCTAGATTCTGAACTAATAATGGAGTCAAGATCAGCCCTTATCTGAGAGATTTTAGCCGCGAAGAAGTTGTTAAACTCGTCGCAGCAGTCTTTAGATGGTTCCAAAATAGGGCTCAGGGAAGGAGGGAGTTGAGTAAGCTCCCTCACTACCCTGAACAGCTCTGCGGACGTGACTCCGCGGACGCGATACACGCAGAAAAGAACAAATTCTTTGCTGTGATTATCGCCACTCCGTAGTCCTCCAGAAGAGAGTCTAGGAGTGCCTAGTCGGCTAAGTCCTGATGTCTCCGCCATTTGCGCTCTAGCCGTCGCAAAACCCGCTTCCTGGCCCGAAGATCTTCCGTATACCATGGCCATTTTTTGGAAGCAGGTCTGAGAGGACGCTTGGGAGCGATGCTGTGTATAGCCCTGGAGAGATCAGTGTCCCAGATGTTGGTCAGGGCATCAACAGAATCACCGTCAGATCCAACCATAAACCCCTCTAAGGCTTCTTGGAACCTTTTGGGTTCCATCAGCCTTCGAGGGTGGACCATCCGAACAGGTCCGCCACCCCCGGGAGGGATCTGGGTAGAAGCCTTGATATTAGCCTCGACCAGGAACTGGTCCATCTATGACAAGGGAGAGAAATTAGTAACCTCTGCCCACGGAGTCTCCAGATCCGTACAGAAGATAACATCGAGTGTATCACCAGCCAAATGCGTGGGCTCTGAGACTAATTGGGACAGGCCCATGGCTGTCATGGTCGCCATGAACTCCCAAGCCGCACCAGTTGGACTATGGCTGGCCTCGAAGGGGATGTTGAGGTCCCCCAGGACAAGAAGCCTAGGGGACTCCAACACCAGCTCCGAGACCAGTTGTGTCAGCTTGGCCAGGGAGTCTGTTGGCACACGGGGTGGCCGGTAGACCAACAGAATCCCTAAACTGTCCCTGGCCTTCAGGGTCAGGTAAATACACTCAATGAAATCAGTCCGACGCAAATGGTTCCTGGTCAAGGAGAGAGTGTTCTTACAGATCAAGGCAACAACCCCCCCCCCCGCCCACCTAACCTGCACTGGTCCTTCACTGAGTACCCAGCTGGGAGGGCCTGAGCCCACACCGCTTCGCTTTCAGGCCCAAGCCAGGTCTAAGTAATGCATGCCAGGTCACAACACTTTTCCTCCAGCAGATCATACATGATGTGGGTCTTGTTCTTTACAGACCTGGCATTGCATAGGAGCAGAGACAGGGTTTGTGGTACAGTTGGACTGACCCACAGATCTCTTTGGCTAGGAGAGGATGGAAGGAGGGATAGGTATTACGCATCGATCCCGCCTTCCCTTCCGATACAATTCTGCTCTCCTACTGCTATATCTCCCCTGCCCCACACTACTCTAATAGGAGCTCCATACAAAGCAGAACAATCCGCCATCCCCTCGCCCAGCTGTCCATCATCCATGGCCCAATAATCCCCACACAGCAATGTAACAAAGCTGCAGCAGAGGAAGACAATCCTATACATCATTCCTCTGCTGCGCACACAACCACTCAGGACCTGCCCCAAGCCCTCCTGCGATGGTGCGCAGCTGCAAACAGAGTCCGTAGGTTGCCAAATCCCTAGGGAAATGCGCAGCTGCGCAGGTCCTTCGCTGCCCAAGGAGCAGCCCGGCAGCAGCAGCAAACAACGGCGTCCCTCAGGGCCTTGGAGGGGGCAGGACAGTTTATTACAGAGAGAAGGAAACTTAGGACTAATCTCAGCATCGTGCCAAATATGCCACTCTTCGTTTCGTGGATAACAGACACCGTGTCGCTCCCTCAGGTCACACAATAGACATGGCCAAGTCCGTTCCAGGCAAGTCTTCTCTGAAGATGCCAAAGCCACAGATGCTGATGGCGAAACGTCAGGAAGAAACTCTTCCCGAACATGGCCTTCAAAGAGTCCCCCGAAAACACCACCAAAAGCTATGTCATAATAGTCCCTACTTACAAGGCGAATGGCAGCTCAGGATCACTAGTTATGGCAAAGCCATTCTTATACAGGGTGAGATGGAACTAGCTAGATGTGTAAATAGTAGGAGTGAGGAGTATACAGGATGCGCAAATAGGATTAATGCCTGTAAACAGATTATAAATACAGAACACGCTTAAAAATTTCACTGGTTTCAAAGTGTAAAGTATAAAATTAGAAAGGATTCTTTTGTTCTAACATCATAATTACAGTGAGATGATCATAATAATGATAATAATAAAGATATGCTGCACATGAAACCTGGGGCTCCTTCTATGAACCCAAACTGCCATCTGACAGTTAATATGAATTCCCTCTGGGAATGACGCCTCTCTTTTTTGTGGTGCATGAACCCATCCCTATTATTCCCATGGCATTTTCATTTCTAATGCCAAAGTTTGTATCAAAGAGGTCCTGGCTATGACTCTGGAGACCAGGGTTCGAATCCCCTGCTCAGCCGTGGAAAGCCACTAGGTCACACTCTCTCAGCCTCAGAGGAAAGTACAGACATGTGAACAAATCTCACCAAGGAAAGAAACCCTGCGATAGGGCCGCCATAAGTCAGGAACAACTTGAAGGAACATAACAACAGTCATGTTCAGGAACACATCTACTTCATTCAGGGAAGCGCACCTGCAGAATCAGTCCAGGACAATTTGAAATAGAAAGTACATAAAGGAAAAGAAGATGTGCCCCTGAAGAACAGGTAACGTTTTCCGTCTATGAAACAATGTTCATTTGAAATTAAAAGCAACTCACATCAAAATCCGGCAGACTGGGCTCTCTGAAGTCGCCCCACAGCTTTCTGGGGATAATCCCCACAGGAATGTCATGGACCACAATGCGGCTGCTGCTTGCCAAGGAAGGCTAGAGAAAAGGAAAGAAGGAAGCCTACCATCCTCTGTGAGCAAATGCAAGCGCTACTCATTGAATTAAATGGAAGCCCAGTTCCCTCAGATGGCCCTCTGGTTGGCTATGTGCATAGGGGCACTTCTACTTTCTCCGCCATGTTCCCTTACGCTGCCAAGTACCTTAGGAAAGGAAGAGGAGTGTAGGAGAGGGAGCGGATGGAGAGCTAGGCTAGGGACTCTATGCTGGCCTTTCCCAGTACGGCTTCAACAGGACCTGGCCCCTTTCTCAAAACAACTAAAAGCTCTACTATGACTGGAAGAACCAAGGTACGCTTGCGCATAGACAGACCATGAGACCATGAGGAACTCAGTCCTAGGCACTGAAGCTCCGGTGGGTGGTCTAAACAGAGGCAATTAATGGCTAACTTTCCAAACTAATCTTGCTGAGATCGAAGGGTGATGGTTATCTTAATCTCAATCCAATTTTCTAGCTCAGTCAAGAAATAAACATGTAAGGAACGTCAGAGATAAACACGTATCAGTGTGGCAACTTTCCCATGTGGCAAGGGTTACAGTGTGCTTCACCAATCTAACGCACCAAATCACTAAAGCCAGGAAGCGGTGTGGGGCTCTATGCAGAGCGCATGCAGAGCAGGGATGGGAGAGGTGCATTAAACCTATGGACATTTTAGATGTTGAGCCACTTCTGTTGCTAAAACGACAATAGCCATAATTCAGCCAAGTAACAATATTATCTTTAAGCCGCCAAACACGAATACTTAAGTATTTATATCGCACCTTATTTCACAAGAAATAACACAGAAGTAAAATCAATTAAAGCAAATTAAAATAATTAAAAAACATTTTGAATAATCTAAAATATATTAAACAGTTGAAGAAATTAAAGAACACATTTTAAAAGTTTTAAACAAGTTAAAATATGTAGCTATTTTAATTGTAACATGTTTAATCCTGTTTTAAGGGGGGAATTTGGGACATTATCTTGGAAATGTGGATTTTAATGCGTTGAGCCGCTTTTATTGTCTTGTCACAGAAAAGCGGGATACAAATAACAGTTTTATTGTTTATTATTATTATTGATTTACATAGAACCAGCGTCAGAAGGACCTCGAGGGCCGTCAGATCCAACTCCCTGCCATGCAGGAACACCCTATCAAAGCACCCCAACATATGGCCATCCAACCTCCATTTGAAAACCACCAGAGGAGGAGACTCTGCCAAAACCTCCGAGGAAGGAGCGTGTCCCACGGCTGAAGAGCTCTTTCTGCCGGGACGTTCCTCTTAATGTTGAGGCGGAACACCTTTTTCTGTCGCTTGCATCCATTGCTCTGTGCCCTCGTCTCTAGAGCAGCAGGAAACAAGCTTGCTCTATCTTCGGTGTAACAGTACAAAATCCCTTCAAATATTAAACAGGGCTTTTGAATCACCTCTAAACCTTCTCTTCTCCAGGCTAAATATTCCCAGCCGTTCCCTCAGTCTCTCCTCATAGGGCTGCATGGTTTCCAGACCCTTGACTATTTTAGTCGCACTCTTCTGGACATGCTCTAGCTTCTCCACATGCTTTTTGAGTTTTGATGCTCAGAACTGGACACAGGATTATTCCAGGCGAGGCCTGAGCAAAGCAGAATAGAGTGGTACTATGAGTTACTTTGATCTAGACACTATACTTCTATTGATGCAGCCTAGAATCGCATTGGCCTTTTTAGCTACAGCATCAAATTGTTGGTTGATGTTCAACTTGTGCTCTACTAGGTCTCTGAGATGCCTTTCTCATGTATTGCTTTCAAGCCAGATGTTCCCCATCTCATATCTGTGCATTTTGTTTTACTGCCCAAAGTGTAGTATCCTACGTTTCTCCCTGCCGAAATTCATTTTGTTAGTTTTGGCCTAGCTTTCTAATCTATTAAATTTGTTTTGAATTTTGATCCTCTCCAATGGGATATTAGCTAGTCCTTCTAATTGGGTGCCATCTGCAAATCTGATAAGCATGCCCTCTATTCCTTCAAACAGTCGCATTTCCTACTAGCCTGTTTGCCAGAGCATCGTGGAGGACCTAGTCAAAGGACTCACTGCAGTCAAGATGTGCTGCACCTATGGCATCCACTTCCTCTACCAAGCTGAGAAAAGGTTTCTTCTTCAGGGGGGCTGCGCCTGGGAGAATGGGACTTGCCCAAGGCCAGGCAGTGCGTTTCCATGGCTGAGCCAGGATTCAACCTCTGGTCTCCAGAGTTATAGTCCAATGCTCAAACCATGCTTGCTCAGCTGAGTTTGACTTCCAGGAAATACCAAGACAGTTGAAGTCACCTCCCACTACTACGGCTCTCCTTTCTGAGCATGTGGTCAATGATTCTAGAATTAGGCATCGCCTAATTCCTCAGTCTGACTTGGGGGTAAGACCCCCACAATCACATCCCTTCCTTGGAGAATCTCCTTCTTTGAGGGCTTTTAAAGAGAGGCAGGATGGCCATCTGCCAGGGGTGCCTTGACTGGTGTTCCTGCTTAGAAGGGCGTTGGACTCGATGGTCCCGGTGGTCTCTTCTAACCCCATGGGTCTATCATTTTATCCAGGTACTCTCCACTTAGCTTCTAGGATTTTAGTTGCAGGTGGTCTCCTCCAACCCTATATGATTATGTGATTCTATGCTCTGCCACACTAGGGAAAAAACTGGCTTCATTTTATTGGCAACTGCTCCCAAAGAGGTGATGAACACTCTTCTCCATTTGTTGCTGCAGCCTACTTTAAAGGTGAACAAGTTCTTTGTTTGCCAGTATAGTTCTCATATGTAAGAAAGTGAAAAATGCACGCTTACTCACCAGTTCCACAGCTACTGTGAGGCAAGGGCACTGCTTGTTAGTTAACTTGATTTTCACTGCCTTGGCATTTTGTGCTGTTTTCAGAGCTCTAGAGAAGTTCTCAGGAGTCAGCTCCAAATAAATCTCGTTGTCTTCTGCAGCCACTCCTTCCATCTGGAACTCATCAAAGAACTTCTCCTAGAATAAAAGGAAGCCTTTGACAAACCGCTCGGGGCTGATAACTACTGCTGACTTTTAACTGCATTCAGGATTCCAGGGATGAGAAACATGTGGCTCTTCGATGTTGCTGGGCTGTTAGAGAATCTCACCTAGAACAGACGCCATGAGGCTCAATGGACGAAGGACTGACTCAGGAGTTCATATCGTTATCATGCATCTGTTAGAATGGACAGGTTGCTTACCTGGAACTGTATTCCTCTGAGTGGTCATCTGCGAATCCACACAAATGGGTTATGAACGAGCAGAATGCTTGGAAACGTCTGGAATCTCTACTTTGCAGACTTTCGTTTGCAACCTTTGGCAGTAGCTCCGCTCATCCCTACAAAGCCCCTGGCATTCCCACTCACTCCCCAGTTCCAGAAAGTACGCCGCATTGCAGCGACAGGGAGACTTTAGAAATGAGCCGGACACGACGGAGGGGAGGACGGGCGGGATTTGTGGGGATTCGCAGGTGACCCCTGGAAGAAATACAGCTACAGGTAAGCAACCTGTTCTCCTTCTTTGTGGTCTCTGAGAATCACACAAATGGGTTAGACTGACAAGCTTCAGTCAGTGGAGGAGGGAGTGTCATGACACAAGTTGTAAAGTTCAAGCAAGATGTATTTATCTAACAACAATAAACTCTTGAACTTAAAGTGCAACTATTAAAGTCATTTATCTTAGTCTCAAAGCATATATAATATGCAATACATTTGTAAACAACATTGTAGGTTTCAAAGACATGTAATAACAGTGCAATTGTCAGTGTAAACCTCCTTAGTCTCAACAGCGTACAGAACATGCAATGCAGCCAAGTACCTTTAACCAGCTTCAAAACAGAGTTGAAGACCATCTTGTTCAGAGAAGCGTTCCCAGGCATTGCATAATTGTCACTTGCTATTTGATGTTCTTCTGTTGTCTGTTTATTGAATCATTTCCTGTATTGCCATGTACTTTATATGTATTATCCTACCAGAAAGGCCCCTTTCCCTCCACCTTTCCCTTCTCCTTTTGTGTCATGTCTTTCTAGATTGTAAGCCCGAGGGCAGGGAACCGTCCAGTTAAAAAGATTGTATGTACAGCGCTGTGTAAATTTACAGCTCTTTATAAATAAAGGTTAATAATAATAATAATGATTTCAATGCAAAGCTGACAGCTACGGTGCCCTCCCAAAGGCTGCCTGCTGCCTGGCCCTGGAGTCCAGCCTGTCATGCTTGATGGAAGCCAAGGGCTGGGACCAGGCAGCAGCTTTGCAGGCACCCTCCAAGGGCACCCCAGTCAGAAAAGCGGAGGATGTCGCTTCCGCCCGCGTCGCATGGGACCGAACCCGAGCAGCAGGGAGAGTTCTACTGAGAATTCATAACACAATGGCACCAGCCACCCATTTCAAAAATCTCTCAGCGGTCACAGGTAGGCCCTTTTTGGCCTGCAAGAAGCACACAAAAAGAGTCTCGGAATGCCTTGAACCCGAAGTCCTGTCCAGGTAAGATGCCAGCACCCTCCGAGCGTCAAGGGCATGCAGCTGGCGCTCAGCATTGGTGGTTGGGTTCAGAGCCAAAGCTGGCAACACAATGTCTGGTTAACATGGAAAGCCGACACCACCTTCAGAAGGAAGGTAATGTTGGTACGGAAGACCACAGTGTCCTTGTTAAGCCAAAGGTAAGGTTGGTCCATCCGTAAGGCACAAAGTTCACCCACATAGCAAGCAGAGGCGATGTTTTCCAGGTCAGCAATCCCAAGTCCATCGTGGCCATGGGTTCAAAGGCTTGGCTGACCAATGGGAAAGCACACAGTCAAGGCTCCATGTGATGGTGATGATGGAGGGTGTAGGTTGTTGTACTCTCTAAGGAATCTCTTCACCGACGGATCCTTGGAGAGGGAAGGTCTGTCTTCAGCAAACAGCAGATAAATAACATTTAATGGATGTGAGGCACACTCCTGAATCCGCAAGAGTCATCAAGAACTCGATGGGGACCGAAGCACGGCATGGAGGAAGATCCATGGCAGAGAGAAGGTTCAAACCTTCTTCCATTTGAACTGGTGGGACTTCTGTGTTGAAGGCTTCTGGGCAGCCAGGAGAACCCTCCATACCGAATCCGGCAGTCTCTAGGGACGGATTCCAGGGGAAACACTGCGATGTCCGGGTGGCGCATGCAACCTCCACGAAGCGACAGGAGGTTGGGATGGAACTCGAAACGGAGGTATTTCTTTTGGAACAGGTACAGGAGTGGAGAGGACAAGGGCCGTGATGAGGATGGCGTTGGACCGGTCTGGTCTCATCTTCGACAGGACCTTCGTGACAAGAAGGAATGGAGGGGATGCGCAGACCGTCCTTCCTGACCACTCGAACCGGAAGGCAAAATTATTTCCTGATGCTATTACAAACACATGTGCCATGCAACATGTATCAGAGAACCATAGAATGTCTATTCACCATACTGGTAAAAAACAATGAAGTTGTTGGTTACAAGTCCATAAAACTGGGTCCAGTTCTGGGCCCCAGCTCAAAAAGGATGTTGAGAAACTGGAGCCATGTGTCCAAAGGAGAGCGACCAAATTGGTAAAGGGCCTGGAAAACATGTGCTTAGGCAGCTGGGGATGTTTAGCCTGGAGAAGAGAAAGTTGTGATATGACAGCCCTGTATAAGTATTTGAAGGGATGCCATATTGAGGAGGGAGGAGAACAGGACCCAATGGAGCAATGGATGCAAGCTCCAGGAAAAGAGATTCCAGCTCAACATTCGGAGGGACTTCCTGAGAGTAAGGGCTTTTTGACAGTGGAACACACTCCTTTGGAGACTTCGGTGGAGTCCCCTTTCTTGGAGGTCTTCAAGCAGAAGCTGGATGGCCATCTGTCGGGGATGCTTTGATTGGGATTTCCTGCATGGCAGAATGGGGTTGGACTAGATCGCCTTTGTGGTCTCTTGCAATTCTATGATTCTATGATTTTAAGTCCAAAATAGCTCACTGCAGGAACTGTACTATAAATTGCATGGAGTGGTAAGATAGAAATGCATCCTCTTCTCAAATGGTTAGTGCATAGCAGTCAATGCGAGGCGAAAGATATAATACTCCCAGTTGGGTGGAAAGCAAGATAATGGGACGGCAAGGTAGGAGATAGCTATCTCCGGAGTTATATAGCCGTTTAGACTATGTGCCTTATAGCAAAATCAGTGATTATAATCAACTCTTGCAACTATAGGTGATCTTATAGGCTCTTTTCTAAATGCCCTACGGGTGACTCATCCTTAAAGAAACGTGTAAGTTGGTTCTCCTTCAAACTAGGAGCCCATACAGACAGGCCAAAATAAAGCTGCAGCTCAGGTCACTTTGGAGGGAAGCTGTTTAAAGACGCATGTGTCCCTAAGGAGCGGAGCATGGCTTTGGCGCAGCTTCTGGCCTCTTCTTAAGATGCATCTGTCATTTAAACAGCATACTTGCAAAGTGACTCAAAGCAGCTCTGTTTTGGGGTGTCTGTACGGGCCCTAAATCTTCCAACCCAGAAAATCTTAGAACAGGCTGAATTACATATTATCGCATTATAAACTACCTTAATTATACTATACAAAGAATAAAGTGCGTTTCAAGCTGTACTGACAGTACTAAATATTATGCTATGTTTAAAATTCAAATTAAACCAGAGAGCAAACAGAAATTTAACAATTGTCCATACTGTAACTTACAATTTACTACTTCTTTACAGAAGAACTGATAAATCCAAGCGTTCATTTAGACCTAGAGGTTTGCTGGAAGATAATTTATGATTCCAAAGGCCTCTCTGTAAAAGGGACCAAGCTTAATGGGTTTAATAACTAAAACTTTTAAGGAGTCTGGAGAATGGCCAAATAGCGGAAAACGCTCTACTAACAGAGTATCAAGATTCCCACTTCCAATTTTACTTTTATGTTCACTAATTCTAATTCTCAAATTTCTAGGGGCATAAAATAACATCAATAACATTATTGGAGTTACTGTTGGTAAACGATCTCAAATGATGCTGGTCCTTTAATGTGAGGTGTGTGAATGTTCTAAGGTTCAAGGACTACCCACAACAAGAACGGTGTCCACATTTATAATGATCTTTGGTCTGAGAAGAGAAGCTTAAGAGGTGATATGATAATAGCCCTGTTTAAATACTTAAAGGGGTGTCATACTGAGGAGGGGAGAAGCTTGTTTTCTTCTGCTCCAGAGAATAGGACCCAGAACAATGGATGCAAGCTCCATCAAAAGAGATTCCAGCTCAACATTAGGAGGAACTTCCTGACAGTAAGGGCTGTCTGACAGTGGAACACACTCCTTCCTCAGAGATTGTAATGGAGCCTCCTTCCTTGGAGGCTGTCTTTAAGCAGAGGCTGGATGGCCATCTGGACTGGATGGCTTTGATGGCATGGCAGAAGGGGGCTGGACTGGATCAGGCCCTTCTTGGGGTCTCTTCCAACTCTAGGGTTCTATGGTTCTATGTTTATGTAAATAAAAGTGAGTGTGTACCAATGAGTCTTTGATATTCCTAGTCCTATGTCATCCTATGATTGGTAACTTTGAGCAACCAGCAATATTCTGAACTATGTGCCAATGTTTAATTCCTTTAATATAATGGGCTCCATGATTAAAGGGAAAAGAATCTATAATTCTATCGCAAGGCTGGGATAACCCAATTCTGTCTCCAAGAGGTGTCCTTTTCCTAGCGTCCCGAATAGCATGCTGAGGAAACATCCAGCCATGTGGTTCTTGCTGATGTCTGCAGCTATTCCATACTGGATCTCTTTGGAGGAATCCCTTTTAAGTCTCAAGAACTGAGAGTCAGGTGAATTCTTTTTTAACTGACAGGGATGACAGCGGGAAAAGTGCAGCAAAGAATTACGGTCTTCTCTGGGTTTATGAAAGTTACAAACTCCAGCCTTAGTTTTGAGTATAAACCTCAACTTGCAAAAAAGAAATCTGTTGAACAGCACATTGACACGGTGTAAATTTAATGTGTGGATCAATAGTATTAATCCATGTGAAAAGCTGGGTGACTTGGAAGTTTCCGGGAAAAGAATAAAAATATCACCAATGTATCTGCCTCAATATTGAAAGTATTCAATGAATGGATTCTCCTCCAGATTATTATTAATGTGTGTGGATCCCAATGAGTCGTGTGTAAATGGTCTATACTGGGCACTGCTGGGCCACCCTTTTCATCTGCAGGAAAAAGAGGAGTATTGACTCTGAAATTGTTCTTTTCCAAAATAACATCAAAAATGTCCAATAAAAAGGCCTGGGAGGTTTTTGAACAAACCGAGATTGGAAATAATAGGCAGTGATCTCTCTGGCTTCAAAATGGGGGAGGGATGTATACAAAGAATTGACATACAGAGTAATTCAGCACCTGCTGGATTCTCCTCCTCTCCCTTCTCTACGTTTTGAATGAAAGGGCGTGCATCCTTCATGGATGATGGTGCCTTGATCGCCGCAGGAGATAAAAAAGAACCTAAACTCCCTCAATGGAGTGTAGTGGAGCCTCCTTCCTTGGAGGTCTTTACGCAGAGGCTAGATGGCCGTCTGTCAATGGGGATGCTCTGACCTAGATTTCCTGCATGGCAGAAGACGGGGTTGGACTGGATCAGGGCCCTTCTTGGGGTCTCTTTCAACTCTAGGATTCTATAAACATTGTGGCAGAGGTTCCAAAAGAGATCCTGATCCTGAAATAACGGCTTACCTTATGCATGGGCAACCAATCTGCAAACAAGATCCAAGAGTGGTCAAAAAAGAAGCCGTTTGGGTCAAGATAAGCTCTTAGTCCAGACCGAAAGCCCAAGCGCTCCACAAGCGGAGTCCCTTGGAGCTGATACTGTGGTGGAGGAAAGAGCAGGGACACCGGGGGCTTTATGGGGGTGGGCCCAGAAGTTGCAAACTAAAGCCTGCCTAGCGATTCCGGAAGTTTCCAAGCATTCTGCTCATTTGTGAGATTCGCAGAGACTGCAAAGCAGAAATCAGTAGTATTCCCCAACTCCAACCTTAGCCAAAATCTCACCATTTAGCTTGAGATCTTGAAAAGCGGCCCGGTGCTTCTCTACTGCAACACAGTGGTAGGAAAGGAGGGTCAGCCAATGTTCAATTATGTTACCAGGAGCTCTGTGTCAACAGGAAAGGCAAAAGCCTGTTTCCATCATGAATTAGGATGAAGGCTCTACAACTGCGTGGGGCAAGGGAACATTCCTCCTCTGCAAAATGAGCTTGATGCCGCTTTGCTTCAAGACAGAAAGGAAAGGGAACACATCAAGCTCCTGCCTCGGGCAAAACGCTGTTGCTTTCCTCCCTCAACTGAGGAAGAGTGCCATTTAAAAAAATTAGCCTTAAACCCACTCCACAACTTGTTGTTGGCAGCATCATCCCTTTCTGCAGCTTCTTACCTGACTGAGCGCACACCACATGCTCACGCCTCCATTTGCCACTTTGTCACTGAGGATGAAGAAGACTCTGTCAACCGTGAAGCGCAAGGTGCAGGTCTTGGCCAGCTTGGCGATTGTGTTTGCCACACCTGCAGAGACGGGACATTGTCATGTAACGCCATGGCTTAGAAAAACGCTTTTCTGCACAGTAGGACTCTGTGGAATGGACAGAAATCCATTGTCAAAACAGCATGTCAATAAAGCAGAAGCAGGACCTATGGAGGATACTACAGCGGCAGCTTGAAAACAGCACCTTGAGACTACACAGTGGCAACAACAATGGCATCAGCAGCGCCATGTGTCAGGTGTCAGGTTTATATCTATGGTTTGGGCCAAGGTAAGCTTTGCTCCAAATCTCCTGACTGAGTGACTTTCCGCTCCTAGGCTTATTCAAGCAGCAGCAGCAGCCATGGGTTTCCTGTGGCTCTCTCTCTCTGCCACCGAGGTCCCTTCCCTGGCAGTGAGGCTGCCCTAGATGACCCTGGGGCTCTGCACTGATGCACAGAGGCAGGCGGGGGCCTAAGAGACCCACCCCACCGGCATCTCCAATGCTTCCCTATGGGCAGGTGATCTCCAATGCTTCCCTATGGGCAGGTGATCTCCAATGCTTCCCTATGGGCAGGTGATCTCCAATGGTTCCCTATGGGCAGGTGATCTGCAATGGTTCCCTATGGGCAGGTGATCTGCAATGGTTCCCTATGGGCAGGTGATCTCCAATGCTTCCCTATGGGCAGGTGATCTGCAATGGTTCCCAATGGGCAGGTGATCTCCAATGGTTCCCTATGGGCAGGTGATCTGCAATGGTTCCCTATGGGCAGGTGATCTGCAATGGTTCCCTATGGGCAGGTGATCTCCAATGGTTCCCTATGGGCAGGTGATCTGCAATGGTTCCCTATGGGCAGGTGATCTGCAATGGTTCCCTATGGGCAGGTGATCTCCAATGGTTCCCTATGGGCAGGTGATCTGCAATGGTTCCCTATGGGCAGGTGATCTCCAATGGTTCCCTATGGGCAGGTGATCTCCAATGGTTCCCTATGGGCAGGTGATCTCCAATGGTTCCCTATGGGCAGGTGATCTGCAATGGTTCCCTATGGGCAGGTGATCTCCAATGGTTCCCTATGGGCAGGTGATCTGCAATGGTTCCCTATGGGCAGGTGATCTGCAATGGTTCCCTATGGGCAGGTGATCTGCAATGGTTCCCTATGGGCAGGTGATCTGCAATGGTTCCCTATGGGCAGGTGATCTGCAATGGTTCCCTATGGGCAGGTGATCTGCAATGGTTCCCTATGGGCAGGTGATCTGCAATGGTTCCCTATGGGCAGGTGATCTGCAATGGTTCCCTATGGGCAAGTGATCTGCAATGGTTCCCTATGGGCAGGTGATCTGCAATGGTTCCCTATGGGCAGGTGATCTGCAATGGTTCCCTATGGGCAAGTGATCTGCAATGGTTCCCTATGGGCAAGTGATCTGCAATGGTTCCCTATGGGCAAGTGATCTGCAATGGTTCCCTAGGGGCAAGTGATCTGCAATGGTTCCCTATGGGCAAGTGATCTGCAATGGTTCCCTAGGGGCAAGTGATCTGCAATGGTTCCCTAGGGGCAAGTGATCTGCAATGGTTCCCTAGGGGCAAGTGATCTGCAATGGTTCCCTATGGGCAAGTGATCTGCAATGGTTCCCTATGGGCAAGTGATCTGCAATGGTTCCCTATGGGCAAGTGATCTGCAATGGTTCCCTATGGGCAAGTGATCTGCAATGGTTCCCTATGGGCAAGTGATCTGCAATGGTTCCCTATGGGCAAGTGATCTGCAATGGTTCCCTATGGGCAAGTGATCTGCAATGGTTCCCTATGGGCAAGTGATCTGCAATGGTTCCCTAGGGGCAAGTGATCTGCAATGGTTCCCTAGGGGCAAGTGATCTGCAATGGTTCCCTATGGGCAAGTGATCTGCAATGGTTCCCTATGGGCAAGTGATCTGCAATGGTTCCCTATGGGCAAGTGATCTGCAATGGTTCCCTATGGGCAAGTGATCTGCAATGGTTCCCTATGGGCAAGTGATCTGCAATGGTTCCCTATGGGCAAGTGATCTGCAATGGTTCCCTATGGGCAAGTGATCTGCAATGGTTCCCTAGGGGCAAGTGATCTGCAATGGTTCCCTAGGGGCAAGTGATCTGCAATGGTTCCCTAGGGGCAAGTGATCTGCAATGGTTCCCTATGGGCAAGTGATCTGCAATGGTTCCCTAGGGGCAAGTGATCTGCAATGGTTCCCTAGGGGCAAGTGATCTGCAATGGTTCCCTATGGGCAAGTGATCTGCAATGGTTCCCTATGGGCAAGTGATCTGCAATGGTTCCCTATGGGCAAGTGATCTGCAATGGTTCCCTATGGGCAAGTGATCTGCA
This sequence comes from Sceloporus occidentalis, assembly GCA_023333645.1. NCBI lineage: Eukaryota > Metazoa > Chordata > Lepidosauria > Squamata > Phrynosomatidae > Sceloporus > Sceloporus occidentalis. The sequence goes on from JALMGF010000201.1 coordinate 95,596, forward strand.
ATGGTTCCCTATGGGCAAGTGATCTGCAATGGTTCCCTATGGGCAAGTGATCTGCAATGGTTCCCTATGGGCAAGTGATCTGCAATGGTTCCCTAGGGGCAAGTGATCTGCAATGGTTCCCTAGGGGCAAGTGATCTGCAATGGTTCCCTAGGGGCAAGTGATCTGCAATGGTTCCCTATGGGCAAGTGATCTGCAATGGTTCCCTAGGGGCAAGTGATCTGCAATGGTTCCCTAGGGGCAAGTGATCTGCAATGGTTCCCTAGGGGCAAGTGATCTGCAATGGTTCCCTATGGGCAAGTGATCTGCAATGGTTCCCTATGGGCAAGTGATCTGCAATGGTTCCCTATGGGCAAGTGATCTGCAATGGTTCCCTATGGGCAAGTGATCTGCAATGGTTCCCTATGGGCAAGTGATCTGCAATGGTTCCCTATGGGCAAGTGATCTGCAATGGTTCCCTATGGGCAAGTGATCTGCAATGGTTCCCTATGGGCAAGTGATCTGCAATGGTTCCCTATGGGCAAGTGATGTCCAATGGTTCCCTATGGGAAGCCCTGCCTCAGCCCCCGCCCCCTTCGCCAGCGATGCCCGCCCCCCTCGGAGCGCCGCCCGCGCTTGAAGCCCAGAGGGGCTCTTCCGCCGGGGCTCCGGGGCAGGTCCTTCGGCCGAGCTCTTTGGCCTGAAGGGGGAGGGCAGCAGGGGCTCTCCTTGCCTCCCTCCCTGGAGCGTTCTGGTTCTCACGCGTGAAATGGCTGAGGCACCCCACGTCCGCCATCTTCGCCCTCAGCCGCATGGTCCCCAGCGAAGCCTCTCCGCGGGCGCCGCTCACAGAACAGCTCCAGGCGCCTCAGGAAGAAGCCCCGCCCCCGGCTCCTCCCCCGATGCCCCGCCCCCGGCTCCTCCCTCCGCGCTCCTGGCGCTGCTTCCGGCCCCGTCGCCCCACTGAGGGACGACCCGGAAGCGCTCGCCGCCCGGCCTCCCAGGCACCGCAGGGGAGCCTGGGAAGTGTAGTAAAACACCGATCGGGACACAAAGTGGCTTCTTCCCAGATTGGAAGAGAATGACAAAGTGAGCATTGCACAGAATTAAGCAAGACAGCATTAAAGCGCATCGCTCCCTAAAAGCAAAGCGGAGCCTGGAAAGATTAAAACAACTATTCCATGTCTATGTTTATATCTATCTATCTATCTATCTATCTATGTTTGTATTTTATGCCTTGTTTCCTTTTTATTTTGCAATTGAAACGCAAAGATCCTCTTCGACGGAAAGGAAAGAAAGTCACACAGAAGAAAAGAAAGGGATAAAATCAGGCTGGTTTTATTAAAAAGAGTAAAAATGGAACCAGAAGATCAAGAAATGTTTGTCAATAGAAATGAAATTAAGCATTTAATGTTTTATATTTAATAGTAATATAATGAAATTAATAAATATAAGGATTGAAAAAACAGAAAAATGGTTTTTCATGAAAAAAGCTTAAAATAAGCAAAAATAAAATGTAATGAGAAATAAAATAAAACTAAAATTAAAGTACAATAAAAAGAAAGTCATTAAAACCAAACGGAATAAAACCAGAAAATGAAAGGAAGCCCAAAGTTGGAGCAAGGCTTCCCTTGTTTCTATTTCCCTTCTTTTGTCTTTAATATTGTTCTCACTTCCAAAGGAAAATATGGAAGATACAGTCAAATAACACATTGTCTTAAAAAGGCAAAACATCTGGTCTTTCTGGACTCCGGATCCCATCATCCCTTGCTCCAAAGTCCCAGGCCCTGTGACTATTTATGGCGATTCGTAAACAATGACAATTGCGATTAATACAAGATCTGGCCACAGTCCAGGCTAATTAACCTTCCTGTATTATGATTAGTAGTAGTATCCTTTACCTTTTCCAGTGAGGAGGATGATGATGATGATGATGAAGATGATGACGGCGGTGATGATGGTCAAGCTCACTCTCAGGGCTGCCTTCTGTCTTTGGCCAACTCTATTTGCCAATCTTCCATCTCGGCCAGAAGGGTTGTTTCTAAATCATCATCATCACAACAACAACAACAACAACAAACGAGTCGAGGGGATCTGCCAAGCGTTTGGACGGCTGCCCAGATCCGGTTGCCAATGATCCATCCCAGGAAGGCCTTATTGACTCATTAAACAGAGGCAGGAATGAATATCGCTGGAGGATGTCTCTGCGCTGGCTTTGCTCTTTGGCTCCTTGCAAAGCAAATAGAGGACAGAATCAAGGGGTCCAAAGTCCGGCCCTCGGGACTCGTCCTCCCTTTCCCCCTTTTCTTTTCCGTCCTTCTCTTCTTCCCTCGCTTCCTCGGTCTTTCCAAGATGGTGCTGGAGCTCTACCTGGACCTCCTCTCACAGCCCTGCAGAGCGGTCTACCTCTTCGCCAAGAAGAACGGCATCCCTTTCGAGTTCAAAGACGTCGCCCTTTTCAAAGGTATCCGCTGCCTTTGAGTGCCTTTGTGTGTTTGTCTGGAGATAATCCAATTCCCCCCCCATCTTTTTTCTCTTTACAGACTCCATCTTGGGGAGTAAGGCCCCAGGTTCGAGTGGCACGGAAGCGGCGTCGGCCCAGACAGGTAGGACCCTTACGTCTCGCATCCCAACAACCTGCGACACCAAGACATTTTGCTGTTCTTAGAGTTAATGGCTTGTGTTTGTGCACATAGACCACCATCTCCCCGTTTTACTGAGCAATGGACGTCGCGACCCTCGGCAGCGACCCAACGTTGCATTTGCGCCAGAGACGGGTTTGTGTGGATCCACAACGCAACAAATAATGTCTGTGTTGTGTTGTTTGCTCAGTGACTTTTCCGCTTTTGCTTTCTCCAAACACTCCTTCGGAAAAACGAACGCCGTAAGCGTATAGGAGTAACGCCACACAAGGCTTGCGCCACACAACGTGGATGATGGTGCCTCGCAATCGCCTCTTGCACAGCCATTACTCCACTCCTCGTTAGGGTCCCGCTCTCATTAAGCGCCCCATTTGCATATAAAAACACCAGCATTAATTTGTTAGCCTGGATTAAAGCCATCCCAATTTGACCATTCCTTTGCAATAACCATAAAATGCAGGAATGGGGAAATTGTGGGATACTTTCTCCTGATGTTCTGGTACTGCAGCTCCCATCATCCCCCCATGAATGAATATAATGGGAATTATAGTCTGACGACTTCTGGTAAAACACATCTGGTTTGTTCATTGCCCTGCTGCAGACGCACGCCGACAGACGCTCCGCTGGTTGCGACGCACGGCCATTTTGCTTTCTGCAAGCAAAGAGCTTTTAATAATAATAATAATAAAATAGTAAATAGTATATTATATAATAATATAATAGTATATAATATATATTTTCTAATATTATTTTTATTAGAAATAACAGTATATATTATATAAATATATAATATTATCCATTATATATAATAATATAACAAAAATTATTATTAGGAATAATACATTATCATATTATATTATTAACTATAATATTATACTAATATTATATTATAATCTTATAATCCTATAATCTAAAAATGTTTATGTTCCTTTTCCTACTCCTTATGCAGAAACCTATTCCAGAAGGGCAAACGATTTCCACTCCTTCTCCTGGGATGAGGCCCTCCTTTAATATTCCCGTTTTCGTCTTTTAGGGCCGCAGGAGAAGCTGACCCTGTCAAAGAAAGTGCCGTTCCTGAAAGATGGGACCTTTGTTTTGACGGAAGGGTAAGGGTTCAAATCCTCCTCCGGTTTATCTTCGACTGACTTTGCTTTACAGTTAAAGCAGGGAAAGAGGGGTGCGGATTCCTGACCCCCTTTTTATTGTTCCTTTTTGCGCGGACAGCATTGCCATCCTCCTGTATCTGACCCGCAAATACTGCACTCCGGACCATTGGTACCCAGCGGACATTGAGAAGCGGTCAAAGGTGGACGAATACCTCTTCTGGCACCAAGGGAACATGAGAGCGGATGCCCCAAAGACCATGTGGATCAAGGTGCATGGCAGTGGCGGCGGCGGGGAAACCGAGGTCTCAATCGCGCCGGACATTTTCACCTGTGCTGCCGACTGATGCTTTCCCTCCTTGCTGCAGGTCTTGATCCCACTCTTTACGGGGGAACCACTGCCGGCGGGGAAACTGCAGGAAGTGATGGAGGGCCTCGCTTCGGCCCTGAAGCAAATGGAAGACCTCTTCCTGGGCGACAAGCCCTTCCTGGCGGGACACGAAATCTCCGTGGCAGACCTGGTGGCCGTCGCGGAGCTCATGCAGGTGAGGCCGCCACGGGCGCAGATCGACACGCGGCCGGGAAGATGGCGTGGCACCTGGTCACAAAGGGTGCTCCTTCTGTCTCTGTTTCCGCAGCCGGTGGGCGTCGGGTGCGACGTCTTCGAGGGCCATCTGCGTCTGGCTGAGTGGCGAGTGCGAGTGGAGATGGCCATCGGGCGGGAGCTCTTCCTTCAGGCCCACGAAACGGTCCTCAAAGTCCGGGAGATGAGTGGCCTCCGCATCGACCCTCGGCTCAAGGCACAGCTGGCACCGGCCCTCAAGAAGATCATGGAATGAAGGCAACGTTACGGATAATAATCGTAATAAAATAATGACATATCTATATTTTTAAAAGGCTTTGCACTCTGTGCACAATGGGAAACAATGCGCAGTTGCACACTGGGGATTCATGCGCAGCTCTGCGCAGCTGTGGCGTTGATACAATGTGTGATTGTGTTGGGTGTTAATGCGCAACCATTAAAATTAAAGCACAACATGAAACAATGCGCAACTGGGTGTTGACACGGATGTGTAACTATGCACAACCATGACAATGTACAATATGAAACAATGATAGATAGGTAAGTAGACAGGTGATAGATTCATGGGTTATAAATAGATGATAGATGGATGGATGCATGGATGGATAATAGGTAAATAGATGATGGATGGATGGATGGATGGGTGAATGGATGGGTTATAAATAGATAAATGGATTGATCCATCCATCATCTATTCATAATCCATCAACCTATCATGTCTCTATCTTTCCACCCGTTTATCCATCTATCTGTCTATCATCTATTTATATATAAATATTTATATTATAAATAGATGATGGATGGATGGATAGACTGATAGATTATAAATAGATGATGATGATGATGATGATAATGATTTATTTGTTTCTTTCTTTGTTTATATCCCGCCTCTCCCTTCTGGGAGTCGAATTACTCCAAGGGACCCTCAGCAGGAGAGGCGGTGAAAGAGGGAACGGGTCAATTAAATTCAGCTGGAGGTCAGACAGGTTGATGGATTATAGATGGATGGATGGACAGGCAGGTGGTTGATAGAGAGCTGGGCAGCTGATTGGCCATTGTGGGGATCTCCCAAAATGGCAGAGGCCCTAGAGGAGCCCTTGGGCCACCTTGGACCCTCTGGCCAATGTCCTCTTCTGGCTGACCAGGTGACCAGGACACCTGGCGGTCAGTTCTCCTCTCCTGATTGGCTGAGAGGATCCCTCCGGATGGGGCTCTTTGCTCCTCTGGCCGTCCCAGGAGTGTGGTCACATGAAAGTGGCTTGTAGATAATATATTTATACTATCTTTCTATTATATTTGTATTATAAGATCTGATTATCATATAACATATAAAATACGTATTATTATGTCAATATGTAAAGTATGGAAGTAGAGACACAAGGGGTGCGGCTGCACAAAAGTAGGGCGTAAATGTAATCAAGAGTTACAGACAGGAGCAGACATGGAAGGAAATGAATTGAGGAACAGTCTCCCGGAAGAGACCCGTCTCATCACCCCTTTAGACGCCTTGAAGAAGGCTCTTAGCACGGATCTCTTCCGGATTTCGTGCAAGAGACAGCGGTCAAGGCCCCACAATTTGGGGCTTAGGGCCACATTGATTGTGATTGTGTAACTATTAGACGAAGGATGCTTTAAGGAGCTAATAGCAAGGTGTGACTCAGTGCTAGTGTTTTAATGCTGTCATCCTGCTTCAACCCTCGGGAGAAGCGGGAGATATAAATGAAAATTTTTATTACTATTACTATTACTAAGGAGCGTGATTGTTCAAAAGTGGGGCCTCAATATAAGCAAGAGGGCGATTATGGTGTCCATGTGCAAGAGGGGTCTCCGTGTAAAGAGCCAATGGTGAATATCACAGGTAAGGAGATGGAAGAATAGGGAGTGATCCTGAGGGAAAGAGGGGGGTTTCTGTGGCAGAGGAGGGCTCCAGAGGAAGGAACGAAGGAAGGAAGGCAGGCAAGACCTAGTCGCGGGCGGCCATCTTCCTCCTTTCAGGCGCCCAATCCCAGGCCTTACCCGAATTTATCCTCTTTGCTCCAAAAGTGAAGGATTTTAAAGGGCAGTCAGGTCTTCATTGGGAGCAAAGGGCCGTTAGCTTTGCAAAAGACCTGCCAACTTTTAGGTTTTCCTCATCTTTTTCCTAATAAAGCCAACAAAATCTGCCCATGAAAGAATGAATTTGTATCTTATTGCTTTGGGCTGCATTGCGGTTGGTTCCCACTTCCTCAGCGCAGATACAGAGAGAGGCATGGAGAAAGGGGGTGATAAAAAAGCCCCCTCCCAAAGTGTCTTTGGAACCTCTCAAAAACAGGAGCATCTCTTTCCTTCTTCTTGCCAAACCTCTCTTCTGGAGCCGGACCAGACGTGACACCCCTGCAGAGCAGGTCCCTCGGCCATCCTCCTTCGGAGGAGTTGGGCCTTCCCCTCCTTTAACTATTCCCTCTGAGTCTTCACTTCAAGACCGTTTCTCAGCTGCTCATCCTCCTGAGGTTAAAAGTAACATGAAATAGACTCAAACCTCCAGACAAACCCTGGCTTTGAGGCATCCTGACTGGCGCCAAAGGAGAGCAGAGGGGACCATGGCCTTCCGCAGGAATAAGAAGGACTAGCTGGAGGACTTCAAGCTGATCCAGCCCAAGCCTGGCAATTAATTGTAATGGGAGTCAGGGAGCTGCATCCGAAGCGCCTGGGAGACCAGAGATTGGAACCGGTCCCTCTTTTCTGTCAAACCATGAGGCTGACTCCAAAGCCCATCTTCCTGGGGAACTGCCTACCGGTGGATGTAGGTCTAGATGAACGGAGGCACGTCGCAGATGATCACGCACTTCGCCCCTGCAACGCCAATGCCCGCGCCTGGCATCCATGCCGATGAGCCTGCGGTGGGGAGGAGAGGAGGAGGAGACATGAAAATGGCCTCCCCAAAACATCCCCCAGCGCAAACAAGTCAACACACCCTGACAGTGGACTACCTCGAAGGGCTGGACTTTAGCCAGGGGCTGGGATGGATGACCTTTGGGGTTCCCTTCCCTCTCTGTGCTCTTCTTTTCCTCCTTAATATTACATTAACGCTATTAATCATCATCATGACCACTGCCATCTTTCAGCTGTGAGTTTACTTCCTGCGGTCATTCTGGCGGGTGTTCCCTCCCCTGGACTAATGACCGCTTGCTAGCCCTCTCTCATTTACATCAGACACAAAGAAGGCGGCTTCTCTTTCCTTCGCTGGAAGAGTTTCCTGTATCATGACCAGAGGTCAGTCTGGATGACCTCTAGATATCCCCCCTTTCTATCACTTTAGCCTAGGTCTTCCCTCTCTTCCTTTTTCACGGGTGATAAACTCTCCCTTCTCTGTTCTTTAACCGCAGCTTGACCATTTCCTGCTTTATAACTAAGAGGCTTGGTCTGGATGACCTTTAGAGATCTTCTTTTTCCAACTCTTTACCTGCGTCAAGCTTTCCCCCGTTTCTCTCTTTGCAGTCAACCAGACTACCTCACAGGGCTGGCGGACTCTCTTACTTGTTTCTTAAGCACAGCTTGGACATTTCCTGTACCATTGTGGGGGGTTAGTCTGGATGACCATTAGAGATACTCATTTCCAACTCTGTTCTATTTCTGGTTTGAGCCTCCCAGCCCCTTCTTGTCATTAACGTCAATCATTCTGAATGACAGACTCACCCTCCCATTTTTCATGGACATTTCCTGTGTTTCTGGGGGAGGAGGGCAGTTAGTCTGGATGGCCGTCAGATATCCCCTCTTTCCAATTGTTTATTGTTTCTGGTTTAAATAATCAGCCTCCCTCCACCTTCCTCTCTCCATTGCAGTCAACCAGACTACCTCACAGGGGTGGCGGACTCTTCTCCTCCTTGGATGACCTTTAGATAGCCCCCTTTTGCCAAAAACCATTTATTATTATCTCTGGTCTAAGCCTTTTTTCTGTCTTTCCTTAAAGTTTGGTGGTCTCTTTGCTTTTTAAATGCCTCTAGGACCTTTCCTCGCATTGCTGCTGGGCAGACGGACTGGATGACCCCCAAAAACTCACAGCTGGACCTTCCCTCGCTCAAAGTCCTTCAGCGTCTCTTTCCTTTGGTCGGGGGTCAGCCAGGAAGAGAATTTGGCCACGCTGACCCCTCCGAAGGCCTTGACCAGCAGGAAAAGCCTTCAGGAAGGAAGGAGAGGAAGCGATCAGAGAGACACTGGCGCCAGCCCTGCGAGGGAGGAAACCCTGGAAAGAGGAGGAGGAGGAGGTGTCCCAGCGTCCCCTTCACTTCTGGGAGGCCTCCCTGCTGTGAAGCAGAGAAGCTGGGAGGACTTCAGCTGAAGCAGGAAGTGCAACAGGAAGGAAGGAAGGAAGGAAGGAAAGAAAAAGGAGGTTGATTTAGAGCTGATACAAGATGGCTGCCCTCATGCTCTCCCCTCATAACAGTCTTAAGCGTTTGACTGATGGACAGGATTTCAGGTGGATTTAAGATGGCCACCCTCATGCTCTCCCTCAAAGTCATTTTAAGTGGAGGTTTACTGAGGGGCCACAACCAGCCAGGCCTCACCTAGAGACCCTCCGGGAGGTGCATTTCTCCTCCTCTTCCTCCATTTTCTTGAACGTATGCCACTGGCAGGTCCATTTTATTTTATGTGCAATGCTGTGTAAACCTACAGCGCTTTATTCATAACATACCGGAAGAGATTCGCCTCAGTGGAACAGTAGAAACCTTTAAGAAGGCTCTAAAGACTCATCTCTTCCTACAAGCCTACCCTCTCAATTCCGTCTAAGACCATCTCCCCCGTTGTCTTTGATATACAGTTATTCATGGTTTTAATAGTTTATTATATGTTTTTAATCTTGTTTGAATTTACTTTTTTTAATATGTATTTTAAGATGTGTATTTTTAATTGTTCTTATTGTCTGTTTTTAATGATATTGTACACCGCTTTGATCGTAGGAAAAGCGGTTAACAAATAAAGAATTTATTATTTATTATTCTATTAATAGTAATAATAATACCCATAGTGGTGTTTTCTTGGCCACATTTACTATTCAGAGGATGTTTCCTCTGAGACTCAGAGAATGTGAGTTCCCCAGTGGGTTTCCACAGCTGAGGGAACAGAGACTTGAACCCCGATCACCCGGCATCCTTGTCCAGCGCTCAAACCACTAAACAAATGCACCTTGTTGGCTCTGGTATGCATCGTGTGTGTGTGTGTGTGTGTGTAGTTGTGTGTGACAGAGATTATCTGAATTTCCAGGCAACTAGCCCCTTTGCCTTCTCTCCAACTTGCTGCATCTGAATTGCAGAATTAATGCAGTTTGACACCACTTTAATGGTCATGGCCCCCCATTTGAGGAATAGTGGGGTTTGTAGTTTTGGGATATACTTACCTTTCCCGTCAGAGAGCTCTGGTGCTGCAACAAACTACAAATTCCACTGTATGGAGCCAAGACAATTTAAAGTGGCACCAAACTGGGTTAGTTCGCAGTGCGGATGCATGGGCTCCCTCTTCTTGAGGGTCTTACCTACTGGGCCAGTTCGTTGTGGGCAGGACCACCAGCGCCCGGACATGGCAGACGACTCGGTCCAAAAGGGGCTGGCAAGAGAAAATAGGAATTATGTTGGGGTGTGAGTATTAAAGAAAAAATGACAGCAGAGGTTTGAGAAAATTTAACAAAACTTTACTTAACAGAAGTCTCAAAAAGCTGAAGCAAACAGAACAATATGAATAGCACAGTACAAAATCTTGATGCAGCAGCAGCAACAGCAGCAGCATACATTACCATGAGGGCAGCATGAAGAACAGGATTCAATGAATGCTCCCAAGACCCAGTAGATCCACAAGGCAATTATACCTTTCTAATTAGTTAATACAATCACCTGGTCTACTTAGCTCATTACCATGGTCTACACCTGTCTGCTCACTAGATTCTCATCCAGTAACAACTTATTACCCGGACAAATTAATCATATTCCTTACTTCTTCCATTATTAAATAAACCTAACCATAGAGCTTGAGCCTCCTTCCGGTCTCTCACTTGGACCTCTGGGATGACGATGGCGAGGGTCTTCCCATGGCCGGTGGGGGCCAAGACGCAGACGTCGCTGGACTGGTAGCTGCCCCTTCCAGTCAAGAAGCCCCTGGACAGGCTGGCCAAGATGGCTGGAATCACCTCCACTTGGACTGCAGAGGGAAGAAGAACCCGCAGGGGAGAAAGCAATAAATCAACATATCCCAGCCCAAAAGTCCCCTGACATGCCGTTAAAACAGTGGTTCCCAAACTTTGGTCCTCCAAGTATTTTGGACTTCAGTTCCCATAAGCCCCAGCCTGCCTGGCCAATAGGAATGCTGGGAGCTGAAGTCCAAAACATGTGGAAGCTTGGGAACCACTGCGTTAAAAGGTTCTCTGAACCCCAATTGCAATAAAGAAGGAAAGAAATGGCAGCTTCCTGCTCCAGCCAAAGTCACGCATTTGTGTGTTTATACCACTTCTCTTCTCTATTCAAGCACATCCTGGTTAACAAAGAAGATCCTTTTTACAAAGTCAATCCAGCTCCTTTGGATTCTCATCCTTCTGTCGAGTTGGAGGTTTTTCAGCAGCATCAGTTTTAGGATTGGCAAAGGAGGGATGGAGAAATACAGACTTTCAGGGTCAGGTTGCAGCAGTAAATGAATAACAAACAGCTGTGTTGGGAAAGAGCGGGATTCCCATTTTAGCCAATACTAATCTGTTCTGTTATTGTTATTACACCTGGAAAGAGGGATACTATCCCATTTGCCTGCAGCTTCTTCACCTATTTAGGGTGAATTTTGGGGACCTCCCGGAGCAGGACCAGGTTCTCCTTGATCCTCCGTTGCAGCAGCCGGGGCTCATTGAGCCACGGAGGCAGGAGGGGCTTCGCTGGAAAAAGTTACACACGAATAGACACAACAAGGACACAACACTGCCTAACACACACAAGCCAGGAAAATGGGAGCTTGAAACAAAATACTTCTGGTCCCAAGCATTTCGGATAAAAAGGGAAACTCAGCCTGGAATTATAATGAATTAAAAATGCAAGAATAGTCCTTAAAACCTGATCTGAAAGTGTGAATCCTTTCATTTTACCCTATTTAGGTCTATCTGGCTGGGGATCTGGGTGCGAGAAGTCCCAGGCACCAGCTACATTACTTTCTGCACCGGCTTCTGCCTGCAATGGCCAGAATGGTGAAACTGGAGGAGTGGGAGGGGGACTTGTGTTCGGACTCAGTGCCGGCACGGATCGCTCCTCTCTTTCTTCTGTCTCTGGCATTGTCTCTCTTTTTTGTTTTATCCTCTTCTCGATCACACTCTGATTTTATTTTTTTAAAAGAGAATGTAAATGAGGTAGTTTGATATTCCTATTGGGCTTTTGGGGTGTCACTAGCCCACCTTTGAACCCCTCACACACCCAAAATGGCGGCCTCTTAGGGGGAATAGCAGCGCAATGTTGGGGCGCATGAGAGACGCCAACACATTTCGCACAACAAGCAGCCAAGGCAGTACAGCAGGCTCACCTCCATCCGCCTCTGCCAAATTGTCATCTTCCTCTTGTTTCTTCTTCCCCCTCTTTCTGCAAACTTGCCACTTTTTCTTTCTGGACACCTCCTTTGAACTGCTTTTGTCCTCCGGCCGCAAGGCCTTGCTCTCCGGACGCCTGGGTTTCGCAGAAACGGTGCCTTTGGGCCGCGCTTTCTGCAGCTGCCGTGTCCGGACACGTCCTTGCAGGCTCCGAAGCAGCGCTTGGGAATGGCTTCCCATGTGGTTTCCCTCTCCTCCTCCTTCTCCGCCGCTGACATACTTTCCTGGGGAGGCAGGAAGCAAGACGAATTAATTACTTTAAAGCCTCTTAAAAGTAATGTTTGCTTAGCGGTCCCACTGGTTTGACCCAAACCTGTGCATGCAATCCTGCTTTTAAAGAGATTATAACTCCCTTCTGGAGTGGAGGGTTCAGCCCAGAGCTTGGAAAAGTTACTTTTAGGGGCTCATGTTTCCCAGAACCTCCAAGAACCGTAGGAGGAGGGGTGGATTCTGGGACCTGCAGTCCCCCCTCAACTATACCATAGGTTTTCCTCTTTGCTCTGCTAAGGCCAACACACTTTGGGGGGACTACTTCACCCAGAATCCCCCAGTTCATGAAATGGGCTTTCCTAGGGCTTAAAAAAGTTACTGTGAGGGGAGGGGGCTTTACAAGTCCCAGAACCACCTGCAGCCTTCCTGAGGAAGGGGATTCTGGGATTCATTGTCCCCCCCCCACTTAAAAGTAACTCCCCCTCCTTGCTCTGCTTACTTAGAGGCAACAGCTGCCCCCCTTTTTTGGAACTATAACTCTCAGAACCTCCCCCCTCCCCCCAATTCAGACTACCTTGGAGCTTGGAAAAGTTACTTTGGAGGGGCTACATTTCCCAAAACCTCCAGGAGCCGCATTCTGGGATTTATAGTCCCCCCTTTAAAAAGTAACTCTTTCTTTCCAGCTCTGCTCAAAAAGGAGCCAGACCTCAACGTAGGCGCCCTTTGTCTGGGACTATGACTCCCAGAATCCCCCCAAATCTGGCCTGCTGGGGGTTGTGGGGGGACTACAACAATGTTAACTCTTGTGGCCCTTTTTGTATAAAAGGGGGAAAAAATGACCCGGGGACGGCGACTCAGGCAGCTGGAAAGGCAGCCCTCCTTGGGGGCCTTTTAGCACGCGGGAAACTCCCGGGCGCCTCCTGATGACGTCACCGCACTCCAAGTGCCAGTGTATCGGCCCCGTTGTCCCTAACAACCAGAATCGCAGGGGGCGTGGTCATGCAAATGAGCCCTCGCTGAGCATGATGGGAAGAGAAAAATCCCATTTTCTCCTTTTTACCCTCTTATTTCCCCCTCTTCTCCAGGAATCTGGCTTGGCTCTTCCTTCCCCAAATGGACTCGCCTTTCCCATCCAGCCTCGAAGACAGGAGCAGTTTCCTCACCCCAAAATGGAGCCTCCAGGCCTTCTCCCTCCATTTTAAAAAAGAAAATGGCAAGCAATTTCCCCAAAGGTCCCACCCTCAGAAAACAACAGCCCTGCAAGGCTGGCCCTCGAAACCTTACACAGCTCTTTACAAAGTAAAACAACCCAAATTCCCAGCAAAAGCCTGCCTTTGCAGCCTAAGAGCAAAGCCAAGAAATTATGTCAGCAATATATCATCATCATCATCATCATCATCCATTTAAAAGAGCATCTTATGAAAGAGTGCGCATTGATGCGAAGTGTCAGTCATGAAATCACAGCGTCTCTTGAGACGCGAGTCGGAAGGCTTCCCTTACGTTTAATTTTTTTTTAGAAAATTGAAATTTAAGATTCACTTCAAAAAAATCGTATTAGGTTACTATTTGTTTTAATTTAAATTATTTTTAATTTTTTAAAAATTCAATATGATTTTAAAAATTATTTTTAAACTTTATAAATTTTAAATTGAATTTAAAATTATTTTTAAATTTGAAATGTGGAAATTCAATATAAATTTTTAAATTATTTTAAGTGTTGATCACTGCCTCAGAACTCCTTCCGAATGCTATCTGGGCCCCAACCTCCAGCACTGCCTCTCCTCCTCACCAAACACTCAGTCAGTGCCTCAGTCGAAGGGTGCGGAGGCCTCAGGGAGGCTTATTATGGAGAGAATATCACTATGGCCCCATACAGACTGGCCAAAATAAAGCTGCTTCAGGTCACTTTGGAGGTATGCTGTTTCAATGATGCATGCGTCCTAAGAGTCCAGAAGCCGCGCCAAAGCCATCATCCAGTCCTAAGGACTAGAGCAGAGCTTTGACACAGCTTCCAGACTCTTAGTACGCATGCATCATTGAAACAGCATACCTCCAAAGTGACCCGAAGCAGCTTTATTTTGGCAGTCTATATGGGGCCAATATTTGCAGGGAATGTTGTTATATCTGGAGGGAAAGCCTCTGGAAGCATGAGCTGCCATACTGGGGCATGTTCAAGGCTTCTAGGCAGAGGAGCAAGGCCCAGGGAAGGACATGGCAACCCTCTAGCCTTGCCTTCCTTCACAAAGTTTCCGTCTCTGCTCTGGAACCTGCTTGACTCCATTCTGGAACCCAACGGAGGCCCTGCTTCTTCGGCTCTTGGCCCTTGGCTGCTGGAGGCCAGAGGCTGCTTTCTGGGAGGCTCCTTGGCCTGGACTGGGGTCTCAGGCCTCCTCCACTGACCATGCCTGGCCTCAGGGGCTTCCTCAAGGTGAGTGAGGGGCGAAGGGCAGAGGTCAAGCGGGGGGCCTGGGTCTTGGGGGGGGATCTGGCCAGCTATATTGTCACTTCTCCTTCCCTGGCTCTCTTTTATCATCTCTCTTTTGCTTGCAGGCCATCAGGAAACCTTTTCGGTGGCTCTTCTCATGTGGAAAATGCCAGAAGCAGGAGGACAAGGATCCAGGGTAAGTCCCCATTTCCTTCTTCCTTCCTTCCTTCCTTCCTCCCTCCCTCCCTCCTTCCTCATTCCTTCCCTCTTTCCTTCTTTCCTACTTATTTCCTTCTTGTCCTCATTCTTTTTTCCTTCCTTTCCTCTTCCTTTTTTCCTTCTTTCCTTCCTTCCTTCCTTCCCTCTTCCTTTCTTTCGTTCTTTCCTTCCTTCCTTCCCTCTTCCTTTCTTTCGTTCTTTCCTTCCTTCCTTCCTCCCTCCTCCCGTTCCTCTACCTTTCTTACCTTCCTTCACTCTTTATTTCCTTTACTCTCTCGCTCCTTTCATTTATCCCTTCTTCCCTTTCCATTCTGACTTCCTTCGTCTTCCATCTTTTCTCCTTCCTTTTTTCCTTCTTCCTTCCTTCCTTCCCTTCCCTCCTTCTTTCCCTTCCCTTCCCTCCTTCCTCTCTCCTTCCTTCCTTCCTTCCTTCCTTCCTTCTTTCTTTTCTTTCTTTCTCCTTCCTTTCCTCTTCCTTCCTTCCTTCCTTTCCTTCCTCCAGCCTTTCCTCTTCCTTTCTTACCTTCCTTCCTTCCTTCCTTCCTTCCTTTTCTCTCTCCCTCCTTTCATTTATCCCTAATTCCTTCCTCTTCCCTTTCCACTCTTCCTTCCTTCTTTCTTCCCTTCTTTTCCTCCTTCCTTCCTTCCTTTCTACCTCCTTCCTTTCCTCCTTCCTTCCTTCTTTCCCTTCTTTCTGTCCTTCCTTCCTTTCTTTCTATCCCCTCCCTCCCTCCCTCCCTCCCTCCCTTTCCCTTTGTCTTCCATCTTTCCCCCTTTCTTCCTTCCTTTCTACCTCTTTCCTTTCCTCCTTCCTCCCTCCCTCCATTCTGTTAGGAAGGATCGAATTGGGGGGATTTTAATTAGCTCAAATATTGCCGAGAGGTGACCCTAACAACGCCATGCGCCAGGATCGTGCCCCAAAGGGTATACCAGAGGTCGCCAGCACGCCCCAAGAGAAAGAGGCTCTGATACCAATTAGGTGCACTTAAACTAAAACATTTATTAAAGCCACACAGCAAAGGGGGAACATGCACACACGCACACATCCAAGGCTATAGCAGGAGAGGGGTGAGTTCCGGAAGTAGAGGTGAGAAAGAGAGGCACCGCTGGGAATATTACCTTAGAAGTCTTCTCCAGGAAGTCGGATGCAGCTTGGATGGATAGTGATTCACGGCCGTGGAAGAAGCAGGGGGAAAGGGCCGCGGAGGCTTAAGAGCTGAGTTCCAGCAGGCAAAGGCTAACTTGTGGCCCGGTAACAGTGAGAGCTTGGCTTAGCTCAGTGATTTCAGTGGAGCACAAGGCTCAGAGAAGTCAGGCTCAGAAGAACAACTCAAAAGCCCAAGGAAGGTCTGAAAACTCGGGGCTTATATAGGGCTGAACATATCCCGGGGCTATGGGGACTCGCTAGACAAAGGCGTTGATTGCCAGAGCATTGTTAAGCCGAGAGCAAGCAATGAGTTGCATGATAATAATAATAATAATAATAATAATAATGGGATTTATTTATATGCCGCCCAATCATCACTGGGAATCCGAGCAGTTTACAACAGAGGGGATAATAGACGGTTCCCTGCCCTCAGGCTTACAATCTAAAAAGACACGACACAAGAGGAGAAGGGAATGGTGAGGAGGGGAGGGGATCAGGTCCAGCATTCTTCTCTCCCTCTGAGGCCTGGACCAAGGCAGATGGACCAGAGGGAGGGCTCTTCTTCTTCAGGCTAACCCTGATGGAGCTGGGCCTGCCTGGTCACTCCCTCAGAGGCCGGAAGATGACAGTTATGGAGGGAGGAGTCTCTTCTTCCAGGCTAGCTGTCAGAGTTAGGACCCAGAATTCCAGACAATCAACCAGTCAGCTTGATTAATATAATCAACAGCACTTTATTGATAGCTCCAGAATCAGACATGTGCCTCACTCAGCTTCTTAGCTGAGACTGACCACACCCTCCCAAAGACAAAGTAACAGAATTCCCAAAAGCCAAATCCCCTCCCAAGCAGAAACCCGCCAAGCGAAGCCCCTCCTGGTTCCCACAGAAGTGAAAGCACATTCCCAGCTCTGAGCGCTCGGAGAGCCAGGCCTTCAAGGCCACTAGATAAGACACCTGGCCCTGCTAGGCACTACCATCACTATCTACTCTTCTACTGCAGTTAAAGCCCCATCATCCCCCGACTACTATACTACACTACAAACACTATCTGGTAGAATACTAACAGGATTCTAACAGTCAGCCCCCCGAAAAAAAGAAAACCCCCTACCCTAACAGATAGCTGAAAACAAAATCAAGTGACAGCAGAAAGAGAAGGCTTGTCAGGGTACTGTGCATGAAAACGAGCCACCAAATCAGGCGCATTAACATGAGCAACAGAAACCCATTCATCATGATCAACAGGAAAATGCTTCCAACGAATGAGATACTGAAGTTTGCCCTTATGTAGCCTAGAGTCCAGAATTTTAGCAACTTCAAAGTGTTGTTGCCCATCAATCATCATGGGCAGAGGCTGAGAGTCAGTAGTCTTCCACTGACCCGTGCTCCGATCTGGCTTCAACAACCTGAAATGAAAAACGGGGTGAAGATGTCGATAGGACTTGGGAAGAATGAGTTCGGCAGTGACATCATTCACCAGTCTTTTAACAGGGAAAGGGCCAATGAACTTTGGACCCAACTTCTTTGAAGGAAACCTGGACTTCAAATTTTTTGTGGACAGGTAGACCATGTCTCCAGGCTTAATGTCCCAACCATCTGACCTTTTCTTGTCCGCATACTTTTTGTATTGACGCTTGGCGTCCTGCAATGCTTTAGTAATCATGGGCCAGGCTCCCTTGACTTTCTCAGACCATTGAGTCACCGCAATAGGGTCAGACTTCTCAGCAGGCAATGCAGGCAGCAACTTAGGTTCAAATCCATAGTTAATCAAAAACGGAGACTGTCCAGTGCTCCTATGGACAGCACTATTGAAAGCTACCTCCGCATGAGGGAGTAAGTCATACCAATCATCCTGCAAATAATTAGTGTAGGACCGAAGGTATCTCTCAAGGGCCATGTTCGTTTTCTCACATTGCCCATCAGTCTCAGGATGATAGGCTGTGCTGAGGGCCAATTGAACCCCCAACTTTTTCTGCAGTACCCTCCAAAATTTAGAGGTGAAGGTACTGCCTCTATCCGAAATTATCCTATCTGGCAATCCGTGATATTTATATATATGGGCAATGAAAAGGTCAGCTAACTTTGAAGCTGAAGGCATCCCCTTGCAAGCAACATAATGTGTTTGTTTAGAAAACAAGTCCACTACCACCCAAATGGTGTCTCTGCCTTGACTTGGTGGCAAATCAGTTATAAAGTCCATAGCAATGTGTTTCCAGGGTGAGTCCGGCGTGGGCAAAGGGTGCAGTAAACCTCTGGGTTTTCCCACAACAGGCTTGGCCCTAGCACAAACAGGGCAACTTTTCACAAAAGCATCCACATCCGCACGCACACCTTCCCACCAATAAGTATTGCGTAGTTTGTGCCAAGTCTTCAGATAACCCCAATGTCCAGCAGCTTTAGAATTATGGCACAGCTTCAAAATGTCCTCTCTCATGGAAGCTGGGACATAGACCCTAGAATTCTTTACCCACAGTCCCTGTGCATTACGAGACAGCAAGTCCTTGTGGCTCAGTAGCCAGTCATCTGCCTCTGCCACCTGCTGGATCCGTAGCAGAACGTCATCCAGCAGGGTTTCAGACTTAGCCTGTGCAGGGGGCTGGGATGAAGCCTTGGCCTTGCTGCGAGTAATTACTGCCAGGCCCAACTGTTCAGGGGAAAAGATAGTTTCCAGTGGAATGGCCTCTTTCCCCTCATGTTGTGGCAACCTGGAAAGTGCATCAGCCAAAATGTTTTGGCGCCCAGGGAAGAATTTCAGTTTGAACTTGTATTTATAAAAGTCCTTGGCCCACCTCCTCTGTTTTGGGGTCAGTTTGCGAGGAGTTTGCAATGCCTCCAAGTTCCTGTGGTCCGTCCACACCTCAAAAGGTTGTGGAGCCCCCTCTAAGAATTGCCGCCAACTTTCTAAGGCGTGTTTTATGGCATAGGCCTCTTTCTCCCAGCAAGGCCAAGATAACTCAGCCTTTTGGAACCTTCTAGACAGGTAAGCACATGGCCTTAGTTTATCATCTGAGTCCCTTTGCAACAATACAGCGCCCATAGCAAAGTCACTTGCATCCACTTGTACAACAAAGGGCTTATCTGGGTCAGGGTGAAGCAAAATGGGTTCATTACTGAACAGCAACTTCAATTGGTCGAAAGCCCGTTGGCACTCCTCTGACCACCGAATTGGAGCAGAAGGCTTTGGTCCCTTGCTCCCCTTTGGTGCCTCCCCCCCTTTCTTCTCCACTGTTTTGGTTTTAAGCAGATCAGTTATAGGCAAAGCAATTCTGGCGAAATCCGGAATGAATTGTCTATAAAAGTTGGCAAAGCCCAAGAACCTCTGAACATCCTTGCGGTTTCTAGGGGGCGCCCAGTCTAGTACAGTTTGCACCTTAGCAGGATCCATTTCTATGCCCTGGTTGGAAACTCTATATCCCAAAAAGTCCAATCTTTCTGTGTGGAAATGGCATTTAGACAGTTTTACATACAGCTGATTATCCAGCAGTCTCTTGAGTACCTCTCGGACCAACTTAATGTGGCTATCCAAGTCTTTGGAGTAAATAAGCACATCATCCAGGTATACCAGGACCCCTTCAAACAATAGGTCATGTAGTACCTCGTTAATATGCCTCATGAAAATCCCTGGCGCCCCCGCAAGGCCAAAAGGGAGAACTAGGTACTCAAATGCCCCCAGGGGGCAATTAAATGCCGTCTTGTATTCATCCCCCTCTTTAATGCGAACACGATAGTAAGCATCTCTCAAATCCAGCTTGGTAAAAATCTTGCCTGTGACCAACCGTCCCAGCATGTCTTTCATCAAAGGCAAGGGGTATTTGTTGGTACTACAAATCCCATTCAAGTTACGATAGTCTGTGACCAACCGTAAAAAGCCATCCTTCTTTTCCCTGAAAAAGACAGGGGCAGCAAACGTCGAAGTGGATGGCCTAATGAACCCCCGGGCCAAGTTCTTCTCAATAAACTCCTTTAAGGTGGTGAGTTCCCTTGGGGTCATCGAATACAACTTAGGCTTAGGCAGCGGCGCCCCCGGCTCTATTTCAATGGCGCAATCCGTCTCTCTATGTGGAGGCAGCACATCACATTCCTTAGCTTCAAAAACCCCCTGCAAATCTTGATAGCACTGAGGGAAGGAAACTGCTCCCTCCCCAACACAGTCTATTATCCCATCTCCTTGTACAGTCTCTAAATGGGCAGCCACCTCCTTTGGAGTCAACCCCGGGCGTGGCATCGGCGGGAGGAGAGGAGGAAGCACAATAGCCTGGTCAAGGCAATGCTCTCTGCAGACTGGGTCATCAAAAATCAATTGTCTGTCCCTCCACCTCAAAGAGGGGTTGTGGTGATGCAACCAGTCAATTCCCAGCATCAAATGGTAGTTGTAGGTGGGCCCCACCACCAGCTGGAGTTGTTCCCAATGGTCTGCCACCCCAAGCCACACCGGGGCGGTTTTCCTCTCTGCTGCTTGCCCACCCATCAAAGACCCATCCATCTGTGTGAAGGGTATGGGCTCTTGCAAGGGGTGAGTTGCAATGTCCAAACTGCTGACTACAGCCGGATTTATTAAGCACCTGGTGCACCCACAGTCAATGGCCGCAATTAGTTGCATGGCCCTTTTCTTTGGCCCCACCATCAAAGTCACAGTCAATGAAAATAGGGGGACACCCCCACTCACCATTCGCACGCGGCTCTCAGTTCCATCAGCCCGCCTTTCGCCGCTTTCTAAGGCAGGCTCTGGTAGTTTAAAGGCCCCTCCTCAGGCTCCGAACTTCCACTGTCTGTCCAGACTTCTGATTCCCCTTCCTCCGCTGCTTGCAGGCTGCGATCCGCTGGGGCCTTCTTCTCTGGCTTGCCTTTTCCCCCTTTCGCTGCTTTGCCAGGGGGGGTCTGCGAGGGGTTGGGTTTCCTCTCTTGGCCTTTGTCCGGACAGGCTGCAATTAAGTGGCCTTTATTGCCGCATTTCAAACACAGGCCCAGCCTGCGCCTTCTCTCCCACTCACTCTCCGCAGAGCTTCCTTGCCCTTTAGCTTTCGGTGCTGGGGCCCTGTTTCCCTTCCCTTTGGAATCTTTTCCTCTCCTCTGAGACAGCATCTTGACCTCCTGCTGAATGGCCTCCGCCTCTCCAGCCAATCTGATCCACTCCATCGCGGTGGGGGGGTTGCCTCTGGTGAGAGCCCATCTCACAATCTCAGGACGCAGTCCCTCTTTAAAATACTGAATCTTCATTCCCTCCGTACAGTCAGGCACTTGTGCCACCAATCTCCGGAACTCCATTGCATATTCAGACACCGACCTGGATCCCTGATCCAAAGCCTTTAGTTCAGCCAGGGCAATGCTAGCCCGAAAGGGATCTTCAAATCTAGCCCTTAGAGCTCTCATAAACTCTGCTAGGCTTCTCAGCTCAGTGGCCTGGCAGTCGTATAGCTGCACCAGCCAGTTCGCAGCCTCCCCTTTGAGATGTCTAGCCACACACTTTACTTTGGCTGTCTCGTTGGGGAAGGTGGGTCCCCACTCCTCCATATGGTCTGCCACTTGCGATAGGAAGTAAGGCAGGGTGTGGGGATCCCCATCAAACTTGACTCCCAGCCTCCTGGCTTGGGCCTCCTGCGCTCTGTCTTGGGGGGGTGCCGCCGGTGGGGGACCCTGGGGCAAAGCCTCTTCCTCCCCAGCTCCCGCGCCAGCTCCAGCCCCTGGGAGCACCACTGCTGGGACAGGGGCCAGTCCTGCACCTGCTCCTGCTCCTGCTCCCCCTCCTCCTTCACCCGTGAGCCGTTGGAGGACCTCTAGGATCGTGGCCAGGGTGCCCTGGACCCCCTCCATGTCCACCGTCAGCTGTTGTACCTGCGTGTCCAAGTCGGCTTCTTCCCCAGGAGGCAGTTGCAGCGGCTGCGTGAAGCCTGTGTCCCAGTCCGACCAGCGTGCAGCACGCCTTCGCTCCTTCGTTCGGGGTGGCGCCACTGGCAGGCCAAACCACTGCCCTGGTGCCAGTGGGGTCTGCGGCAACTGCTGCCTCACCACCCTTGGCACTGCCCCGGTTCCTCGAGCCTCCGTCTGAGTGTCCCCCACAGCCTCGGTCGTTTGGCTTTCTTTGGAGGATGCAGTTTCCCCTTTGGCCTCCTGGTCCGTCATGGTTGTTGCAGAAGTTGGTATAAGGAGTCTCAGCTAACTGTCAGAGTTAGGACCCAGAATTCCAGACAATCAACCAGTCAGCTTGATTGATATAATCAACAGCACTTTATTGATAGCTCCAGAATCAGACATGTGCCTCACTCAGCTTCTTAGCTGAGACTGACCACACCCTCCCAAAGACAAAGTAACAGAATTCCCAAAAGCCAAATCCCCTCCCAAGCAGAAACCCGCCAAGCGAAGCCCCTCCTGGTTCCCACAGAAGTGAAAGCACATTCCCAGCTCTGAGCGCTCGGAGAGCCAGGCCTTCAAGGCCACTAGATAAGACACCTGGCCCTGCTAGGCACTACCATCACTATCTACTCTTCTACTGCAGTTAAAGCCCCATCATCCCCCGACTACTATACTACACTACAAACACTATCTGGTAGAATACTAACAGGATTCTAACACTAGCCCCGATGGAGCTGGGCCTGCCTGGTCACAACCTCAGAGGCCTTCCATTATGAAGCCAAGCCCTCCATTATGAAGCCAAGCCCTCCATTAAGAAGCCAAACCTTCCGTTATGAAGCCAAGCCTTCCCTCCAGTCCATCTGCCTTGGTCCAGGCCTCGGAGGTAGAGAGGAACTGCTGGACCTCTTACCCTCTCCCTCCACCACTCCCTTCTCCTTCTGTGTCATGTCTTTTTAGATTGTAAGCCCGAGGGCAGGGAACCCTCTAACTAAAAAGATTGTATGTACAGCGCTGTGTAAATTTACAGCGCTTCATAAATAAAGGTTAATAATAATAAGAGGCCGGAAGATGACAGTTATGGAGGGAGGAGTCTCTTCTTCCAGGCTAGCCCCGATGGAGCTGGGCCTGCCTGGTCACTCCCTCAGAGGCCGGAAGATGACAGTTATGGAGGGAGGAGTCTCTTCCTTCAGGCTAGCTCTGTTGGAGCTGGGCCTGCCTGGTCAATTCCCTCTCAGGCCAGAAAATAATAGTTATGGAGGGAGGAGTCTCTTCCTTCAGGCTAGCCCTGATGGAGCTGGGCCTGCCTGGTCACTCCCTCAGAGGCCGGAAGATGACAGTTATGGAGGGAGGGGTCTCTTCTTCCAGGCTATCCCCGATGGAGCTGGGCCTGCCTGGTCAACTCAACAATGCATGAGGTCTGGACACAATTCGGAAGGGCATCCACCTTGATTGCTGAGCCATTAAGCTGATCACAGGCTCATTAAGGAGGAAGCCAAGGCTATTGTCTTCCTTGGGCTAGCTGAGGCGAATCTGCCAAACTTCCTATGGAAGATTTTAATTCCATCTTTCTCTGGGTCTCTGCCTTTGCAGGGCAGTCTGCCTAGTGGTCTCCTCCTCGCTTTTAGGTTAATGGTGGGTCCTCTGTGGGGTCAGTCAGGGGTCATTAACCCAGACCTCATGTGCCCAAAATTTTATATAAAACCACACTTGGTAACAATTCCTTCCTTCTTTCCTCCTTCCTTCCTACCTCCTTCCTTCCCTCCCTCTTTCCTACTTTTCTTTCTAACTCCCTCTTTTCCTTCTTTCTTCTTTCTTTCCCTATTCCTTCTTTCTTTCTTTCCTCCATTCCTCCCTCCCCTCCCTCTTTCCTTCCTTCCTTTCTTTTATCTCCTTCCTTTCCTTCTTTCTTTCTTCTTTCCTTCCTTCCCTTTTTCTTTCCTTCTTTCCTTTCTTTCTTCTTCCTTCCTTCCTTCCTTCCTTCCTTCCTTCCTCCCCTCCCTCCCTCCCTCCTTCCCTCCTACCTTCCTTCCTTTCATTCTACCTCCATCTTTTCTTCCTTCCTTCCTTCTTTAATCCCTCCCTCCCTTCCTTCCTTCCCTCTTTCTTTCTTTTCTTCCTTCCTCCTTCCTTTGTTACCTTCCTTCCTTCCTTTCCTTTCTCCCTCCTATCATTTATCCCTCCTTCACCTCCCTTTCCACTCCTCCTTCTTTCCATCCCTCTATCTTCCATCTTTCCCTCTTCTTTCCTTCCTTCCTTCCTTCCTTCCTTCCTTCCTTCCTTCCTTCCTTCCCTTCTGTCTTTCTTTCCTTCTTTCCTTCCCTCCCTTTCTTCCTTCCTTCCTGCCTCCTTCCTTTATTCCCTCTTTCCTTTCTTCCTTTCTAACTCCTTCCTTTCCTCCTTCCTTCCTTCCTTCCTTCCTTCTTTCCCTTCCCTTCCTTCTGTCTTTCTTTCCTTCTTCCCTTCCTTCCTTTCTACCTCCTTCTTTCCTTCCTTCTCTCCTTCCTTCATTCCCTTTCTTTCCTTCCTTTCTATCTCTTTCTTCCTTCTTCTCCTTCTCCTCCTTCCTTCCCTCCCTTCCTTCCCTTCCTCTCCTCCCTTCCCTCCCCCCTCCCTCCCCATGAAAGCCAGTCCCATGAAAGAGGAGGGCTCCCAACCCAGGATTCTGGGAGTCAGAGGCAAAGGGAGGGGGGGTCTCTGCTGCCCCTCTGATGATGCTGATGCTGATGCCTGAGACTGGCATGGCACCCATGGCCCTGATGCTGCTAATGCTGCTGCTGCCCTCCCCTTCTGCCATGGCCAGCTCCGGTCCCAGGGGGAAATGCCCTTTCCTTTTCCTTCCTTCCTTCCAGGTGACCTGCAGAGAATGGCAGGAACCGGGTCCCTGGGGCTGAGCCCAGAAGGCCAAGGCTGGGGAATGACAGGTCTGCTACTCTTATTGGTTTTCAAATTATTACTGTATTTGAAGTATTGTATTATTGTATTGCTCTGTCTTTTATTATGATCGTTGTTGTTGCATTTGTTGTATTTTTATTAATGTACTTGTTAATGTTGAGACTGTGTCATTGCTAGCCTTTTATTACAGCTGTTATTACTGAATTGTATAATAATAAACCATTATGTTAAATGGTAATGAACGCCCACAAGCTTCTTCTGTTAAGTGTCCAAGCCCTCCATGGCCTAGTCTTCCTCCCCAGCCTTTCACTCCTTCCTTTCTTTGCACCCTTCTTCTTGGGAGCTGTGTTCGAGAAACTCAGCAGCATTTTGTGGCACTTTACCATAAAGTGTTATTATTATTATTATTTACCTTTATTTATGAAGCGCTGTAAATTTACACAGCGCTCTACATGCAATCTTTTTAGATAGAGGGTTCCCTGCCCTCAGGCTTACAATCTAAAAAGACATGACACAGAAGGAGAAGAAGGGAGGGGTGGAGGTCCAGCAGTTCCTCTGGAGTGGAGGCTGGAGCCAATCAGAGCCTCAAGGACTGCCTTCGTCATTGGTTGCCAGGCAGAACATGGATGGCTCTTGCAACAACCTGCTCTTGGGCTGCAAAATTCCACTGCAGAATTAATGTATTTTGGACACCGCTTTAACTGCCATCGCCTGAGACTATGGAATTCTGGGATTTGTAGTTTGGCAGGACATTTTAGCCTTCTCTGCCGGAGAGCTCTGGGCCACAGCAAACTACAAATCCCAGAGTCTCATAGCATGGAGCCATGACCATTAAAGTGCCATCAAACTGCATTATTTTTGCAATGTGACCCAGTATCTCTGCAGGGGGGGGGAAGGGGAGAAAAACCTTTTGGGGGCAAGAGGAGAGGAGGGGGTTCCCCACTTTTCTGGGACCCTTTTCTGACCCTCCTACATACCCCTAACCTTTTCTGGTGGCCATAAGTCAAGAGGTGACTTGGAAGGCACCTAGACTTAAACCCAGAGCCCTGCCAGGCCCAATGCAACCAGGGGACCCCCCCCCCGCCCCATTTTGGCATCTCAGTTTTTGTGGATTGGAAACCGAAGCAGCCTTGAATTGGGAAGAAGTTTGACTTCTTTTTCGCCGACCGCAGCCAAGGCTTGGACCAGGCTCATTCCTCTCCTTGGTTTCTCCTGAAGGCCTGCTGGACCTTGCAGCTTGGTCCAAGCATCGAGAGTGAACTCGAATCGTCCCCTGCAGCCTCTGCCTGGTTCCTCTGCCAGGGATGATGGAGAAGAGGGAGATTTGGGGGGCAGAGAGGGGCCAGGAGTGACCCTGGGTCAAGGGAGGCATCTTGCAGAGCCATCACTGTATTAATCCAGATGGCAAAGGGGTCTTGCAATGAAGTGGGAGAATTTCCCTGTTATAATAAAAAGCTATAGAAAGATGGAGTCACCTTGGTTAGAAGAGAAATAGTTTTTAAAATGAGGCCTGAGACTAGAGAAAAGGCGTGGAGAGTGCTGCCTCTTGCCCTGGGAAGGAAGCTGGCACCAGCGGACAGGCCTCATGTACCCAACTTAGAGAAGGAGAGGCCTCTGTGAAGGTGAGGAGGGAGGCTACTGGATAGCCCAAGGAGTCAGGAATGCAGTTTTAATGTATGCAGATATCTCTATCCTGAGTGTAAGAATTCTGTATGTTTAAACTGTAATTAGCCAATGAGATGTGATAGAGAAGCTTCTTTGTGTAACTGACTATAAAATTAGGCCACTTTGTCCTGTTCAGGGCCTCCGTTGTTGGAACTTTGAAGTCCACTGAGATCATGTTTCCTTTGTCGACAACTAGAAAATAAACGTATGGATTTTCAGATTACTGGTTCCTCTGCTAATTTTCTGCTCTGCCAAAACTAGAAACGTTGTGTCTCCTGAGATTTCTGTTAGAACAGCACAGAATTCTGCAGCTCACACTCAGTCACCGGTGGATTCCTCAGCGAGGACTGGGCCCATAACCCTTGTTGCAATGGGAGTGCGCAGTCTTGCGTCGGAAGCCCTCGGGAGGGAATCGCCAATCACTTAGAGCTGCCTGGCTGTTCAGGAATCTCCTCCTTCCCTCCGGTGCTGATAAAACAGACTCTGAAGCAAGCTTCTCTCTAAAGAGGCACTTTAATCTTTCAGCTGCAGTATATACAGAAGGCAAATCTCCAAAGCCACACATCCACCACTGACTGACCAGCCAACAAACCCACACTGTACAATCAGGCTTGGGCTTTATATACACTTTTGCCGTGTGGCCACTAAGCTCAGCCTCTTCCTGCTGTGTCACCTCCATTCTTGTCCCCCAACCAAGATGACCATCTACATTTACAAGTGCTTTCTGGAACATGATGACTTTGCAGATGCCTCCTCACATGTCCTGACCTGTCAGGCTCCCAATTGCCACCCCCAAACAACAAGAGGCTGTGCTTCTAAAAAGTAACAGCTTTATTGAAAGGTAAAGGTATAGGCAACAGAAGTGACTTCTTTGTCAGGAATGAAGATACATAGTTACAGATGGGTTATATAGTCCCATGAGCAGACCCACCCCCATAAAGCAATAAAGTTAAATAATTGGATCAGTCCTTCCCGCGCAGTGAGGAATCTCCACCCCGATGACGTAGTGTCCTCTCGTCCGGGCTCTCTGGCCTGTTCTCAAAACAATTAAGTTCTCACCAAGCGTTATCTCCTCCTTGCACCTGTGACCTTGAAACCCAGACATCTCTCACTACTGAACTAAGTATTATAAAACCTTAACAACCTATGAGTATATGTAAGAATGGTTATATATCCCATCAACCCACAACCCAACATACATGGCAGCATATCAAGCATAACAACAACATATATTAACATCATGAACATATTACTATAACAGCCTATAAGTAGTAGCATTAACTCCTAAGGTTAAACTCACCCCTCCCAACACAAAAGCAGTCTCTGCCTGGCTGGGTAACTCCCTAACATTGTAACATTCCAATCCTAATAAGCAAGCACAGAAGCTAGCCATCTATCTATCACCTTCTAGTACATTCTAACTAACCAATATATATCAAACCCATTATGTCCTTAATCAACTAATATCTAAACAAAACCCTAAACTAATAATCCCTCTGACAGAACCCCCAAATGAATATATAAATGACAAATGAATATATGAATGCAGGGGAGTTCTGACATGACCCAGCTGTAACCAAATCCCTGTTTATCAGGCTGCAAGGACTGCAAGTGACCCATAGTTACTTTTGTCACTCCTTTACACCAGGCTTTATTCTCTAACAATTCCTACATTCCAATCATGAGACTCATCTCACCAGGTTTCAGTGATGCCTATTATATCATATTTGCTTTGCTGTACTAGGAGTTCAAGTTCATCTTGCTTATTTCCCATGCTTTGTGCATTAGTGTAGAGGCATCGCAGACCATGGGTCCCATTTACTTGCAGCTTGTGCAAGTTTTTTTGCCTCCCACTGTTGGGTCTGTTAGAATCCTGTTAGTATTCTACCAGATAGTGGTTAGTGTTGTAGTATAGTAGTTGCGGATGATGGGGCTTTAGTTGCAGCTAGAAATGTAGATAGTGATGTTTAGTGCATAGCAGGGCCAGGTGTCTTATCGGGTGGCCTTGAGGGCCTGGCTCTCTGAGCAGGGAATGTGCTTTCAGTTCTGTGGGAACCAGGAGGGGCTTCGCTTGGCGGGTTTCTGCATGGGAGGGGATTTTGGCTTTTGGGAATTCTGTTACTGTGTCTGTGGGAGGGGTGTGGTTAGTCTCAGCTAAGAAGCTGAGTGAGGCACATGTCTGATTCTGGATCTATCAATAAAGTGCTGTTGATTATATCAATCAAACTGACTGGTTGATTGTCTGGGATTCTGGGTGCTAACTCTGACAGTTAGTCTCAGCTCAAGTAGATGCCAGTGACTTTGCTATGGGCGCTGTGTTGTTGCAAAGGGACAATGAGGACAAACTTAGGCCATGTGCTTACCTGTCTAGGAGGTTCCAGAAGGCTGAAATAACTTGGCCCTGTTGGGAGAAGGAGGCCTACGCCATTAAACACGCCTTAGAAAGTTGGCGACAATTCTTAGAGGGGGCTCCTCAACCTTTCGAGGTGTGGACTGACCACAGGAACCTGGAGGCATTGCAAACTCCTCGAAAACTGACCCCCAAACAGAGGAGGTGGGCCAAGGACTTTTATAAATACAGGTTCAAGCTGAAATTCTTCCCTGGGCGCCAAAACATTTTGGCTGATGCACTGTCTAGATTGCCACAACATGAGGGGAAGGATGCAATCCCGCTGGAAACTATCTTTTCCCCTGAACAGTTGGGCTTGGCTGTGATTACTCGCAGCAGAGCCAAAGCTTCGACTCCACCTCCTACACAGACTAAGTCTGAAGTTCAGTTGGATGACATTCTGCTACGAATCGAGCAGGTGGCAGATGCCGATAACTGGCTACTTACACCACAAGGACTTGTTGTCTCGTAATGCTCAGGGCCTGTGGGTAAAAGGTTCTAAGGTCTATGTCCCAGCTTCCATGAGAGAGGACATTTTGAAGCTGTGCCATAATTCTAAAGCTGCTGGACATTGGGGTTATCTAAAGACTTGGCACAAGCTGCGCAACACCTATTGGTGGGAGGGTGTGCGTGCTGATGTTGAAGCTTATGTAAAGAGTTGCCCTGTTTGTGCTAGGGCCAAGCCTGTGGTGGGCAAGCCTAGAGGTTTACTTCACCCTTTGCCCACGCCTGATACACCATGGAAACACATTGCTATGGACTTTATAACTGATTTGCCTCCAAGTAAGAGCAGAGACACCATTTGGGTGGTGGTAGACTTATTTTCTAAACAGACGCATTATGTGGCTTGTAAAGGGATGCCCTCGGCTTCTAAACTGGCTGACCTGTTTATTTCCCATATATACAGATATCACGGTTTGCCGGATAAAATAATCTCAGATAGAGGCAGTACCTTCACCTCTAGGTTTTGGAGGGTGTTACAGAAGAAACTGGGGGTGCAGTTAGCGCTTAGCACAGCCTATCACCCCGAGACTGATGGACAATGTGAGAAAACGAACATGGCGCTTGAGAGGTACCTTCGGTCTTACACTAATTACTTGCAGGACGATTGGTATGACTTACTCCCTCATGCTGAGGTGGCTTTTAACAGTGCTGTTCATAGAAGTACTGGACAGTCTCCTTTTTTGATTAACTATGGGTTTGAGCCAAAGCTGCTGCCTGCATTGCCTGCTGAAAAGTCTGACCCTGTTTCAGTGACTCAATGGTCTGAGAAAGTCAAGGGGGCCTGGCCTATGATTACTAAGGCATTGCAAGACGCCAAGCGTCAATACAAAAAATATGCGGACAGAAAAAGGTCAGACGGTTGGGACATTAAGCCTGGGGACATGGTGTACCTGTCCACTAAGAATTTAAAGTCCAGGTTTCCCTCTACGAAGTTGGGTCCCAAATTCATTGGGCCTTTTCCTGTTAAGAGACTGGTAAATGATGTCACTGCTGAGCTCATTCTTCCCAAGTCCTACCGTCATCTTCACCCCGTTTTTCATTTTAGGTTGTTGAAACTGGATCGGAGCACGGGTCATTGGAAGACTACTGACTCTCAGCCCTTACCTATGATGATTGATGGGCAACAACATTTCGAAGTTTCTAAAGTTCTGGACTCTAGAGTGCATAAGGGCAAACTCCAGTATCTTATACGCTGGAAGCATTTTCCTATTGATCATGATGAATGGGTTTCTGTTGCTCATGTTAATGCGCCTGATTTGGTGGCTCGTTTTCATGCACAGTACCCTGACAAGCCTTCTCTTTCCTCTGTAACTTGATTTCTTGCTTTCCTATGCTTCTGCCATTGGGGGGGAGGGGGTTTTCTTTTCAGGGGGGCTGACTGTTAGAATCCTGTTAGTATTCTACCAGATAGTGGTTAGTGTTGTAGTATAGTAGTTGCGGATGATGGGGCTTTAGTTGCAGCTAGAAATGTAGATAGTGATGTTTAGTGCATAGCAGGGCCAGGTGTCTTATCGGGTGGCCTTGAGGGCCTGGCTCTCTGAGCAGGGAATGTGCTTTCAGTTCTGTGGGAACCAGGAGGGGCTTCGCTTGGCGGGTTTCTGCATGGGAGGGGATTTTGGCTTTTGGGAATTCTGTTACTGTGTCTGTGGGAGGGGTGTGCTTAGTCTCAGCTAAGAAGCTGAGTGAGGCACATGTCTGATTCTGGATCTATCAATAAAGTGCTGTTGATTATATCAATCAAGCTGACTGGTTGATTGTCTGGGATTCTGGGTGCTAACTCTGACAGGGTCCTTGCACTGTTTGCCTTGTTTCCTCTGTGTCAGTTTGACTATTTTCGCCATCCCTTTCGCCTTCCTTAATATTGTCTCCCTTCCCCTCGGAACTCAGTTTAAAGCTCTCCTGATCAAGTTCTTGAGACTGTTGGCAAAAACATTTCTTCCAACTGGCGTGAGATGCAACCCGTCTGTTGCAAGAAGTCCCTCCTCATGGAACCGCAGCCCATGATCGAAGAATCCAAATCCTTCTCGGCGGCACCATCTGCGAAGCCAGTTGTTCACATCTGCTATTTTCCTCTCCCTTCCTGGACCTTGCCCTTCAACTGGCAGAAGAGACGAGATGACAACCTGTACATCCATTCCTTTCAGCTTCCTACCAAGCGCCTCGTAATCCCTTTTGATGTTCTGCAGGCTGTGTCTTGCAGTATCATTGTTTCCCACGTGGACCAAGAGGAAGGGGTATTGGTCAGTAGGCTTGACCAGTCTTGTCAGCCTCTCTGTCACATCACGGATCTTTGCACCTGGAAGACAACACACCTCTCGAGACATCTTGTCAGGCCTACAAATCACTGCTTCTGTACCCCTCAGCAAGGAGTCCCCCACTACGACCACACGCCTCCTCCGAGGCTTAGCAGCGACTGTTCCCTCGGGTGGGACTCTCAGGCTCCCCTGCTCTGTCCCTGAAGTCTGTCCATGCTGCTCTTCTTCATCCTCCTTGATAAGGGAAAGAGCTTCGAATCGATTCTCTAGCTGCAAGCTCCCCGAACAATTCCTTCTTGGCTTACTTCTCTGTCTGACATTCCTCCAGCTGTCTGCCTCCTGTGTATGGAAAGTGACCTCCTGTCAGGCTCCTGCTTGCTGTCTCCTTTTCCAATAAGAGTCTGGGCTGCAAAAGTACCAACTTTATTGAAAATAGTGTACATACAAGAGAAGTGACTTCTTTGTCAGGAATGGAGATGCATAGTTACAGATGGGTTATATAGTCCCACCAGCATACCCACCCCCCTGAAGCAATAAAGGAAATTAATTGGATCAGTCTTTCCCGCCCAGTGAAGAATCTCCTCCCCAATGATGGAATGTCCTCCAGTCTGGGATCTCTGGCAGACTCTCAAAACAGTTAAGTTCTCACAAGGCGTTATCTCCTCCTTGCACCTGTGGCCTTGAAGCACAAACATCCTTCACCACTAGACTAAGTAATAATGAACCTTAACAGCCTATGAGTATATTTAAGCATGGTTATATATCCCATCATCCCACAACCCAACAGACATGGCAGCATTTAAAATGTAACAGCAACATATATAAGCATCATGAACATATTACCATAACATCCTATAAGCAATAACTCCTAAGGTTTAACTCCCCTCCCAACTCAGGAGCAGTCTCTGCCCGGCTGCTAGCTGGGTAACTCCCTAACATTGCAGCATCCCAATCCCAACAAGCAAGCAGAGAAGCTAACCATCAATCCATCACCTTCTAGTATAGTCTATCAAGCTAATATATGTCAAACCCATACTAACTTACTCTAAACCAACCCTAAACTTATAATCCTTATGACAGAAACCCCAAATGAATATATGACTGCAGGGGATTTCGGACACCTCCTCTGCGTGGGGCTCCTCCAAGACAGTTGGATGGTCCCAGGATCTGCACGGTGGGCATTTGGTCCTCTCCTCCCTAGAAATCCAGATCAAAATCTATAAGGGAAGATTAATTTGAATTATTCACAGGTGGCATCTGACTCCTGTCTTGCTATCTAAAAGGATTAAATATCCCCCAGCAAACTGCTGGAGGGGCTGCAAAGCTAAAGGGGCTTGTGGTGGAGCCCGGTGGGCTGGATTTTGGGGGGTGGGAGGATCTTTGGGGGTCCTGGTCTGACGCCAGACTCAAAGGGCACCTGCCAAAGTGCATACTTTTGTCCTGCTTTAGTTTTGCTTTTTCTCTTTGCTAACCTTAAACACTGAGGAGGGACTGCTTTCTCCATGATGGCTGCGCGGTTAGTGGAAGCGTGGGCCTTTGAACGGTTTGTTGGGTGGGAGAGCATTTGGCAGATGGGGATGGTGACGTTTTGGGGTGGACAAAGGAGGCTGGACGCGTGGCCAGAGGAAGGGACGCTTTCTATTGACCACGTAAATGACCGTCCACTTTGACGGAAACCTCTAGATTCAGAGACCTTCTTCTGGAGAGAGGCCTGACCAGCGTTTTCTTGAAGCCCCCCAAAGGCTGACCATTGAATGCTGCCCAAGAATGGCCGACCCTCTCCCCCTCCTCCAGCTTTGCTTTCCTCCTCTTCTGGGATGCCAGGCATGTCCTCTGCTGCTCCCTTGACAAGATGTTAAGATGCCATCAAAGCAAAAGGGACGGTGGAGACAAGGCCCTGAAGGGAGGCAGGAAAGGGCCCAGAAAGGAGCGGAGGAGGAAGGGCTGCTGCTTCCAGCTTTGTGGGCCTGGGAGGCTGCTGCTGCGGCTGCTGCTGCTGCTGCTGCTGGGCAACGTCTCCCTCCTCGGCCTCCCTCGGAAGCCAGCAGCAGCAGCAGCAGCAGCAGCAGCAGGAGGAGGGCTCTGGTTCCTGCTCTCTCTCTCTCTCTCTCTTCCTCCCTTCCCTCCTTCCTTTTATGGCCCCCTTCCTTCCTCCCTCCCTGCCCCCTCCTGGGGCCATTGCCTGCCCTTCAAAGGCGGAGGGCCAGCCCCTGCTGGGACTCCCACTGCCCTCCGCCAGGTAAGGGCCATCCAGGAGGGCCGGGGCTTTTGGGCAGAGGTTTCGGGGCTCCTTTCGGAGAGGAGCGCCCCCCAAACCCAGCCCAGCCTGGGAGCCTCTTCCCGGAGGAAGGAGCCCGCGGCGGGGCAGCGGAGGCCTGGCTGGCCTGGCTCGGCTCGCCGCCCGCCCGCCCGCCCCCCCCCCAGGGCCCCCTGGACGCCTGCAATGGGGGGCCGCTTGGGGAAGGAAGGAAGGAAGGAAGGAAGGAAGGAAGGGTGGGTGGGTCTCCCTTGCAGAGCTGGCCCAGAGAAGAGCCTCCGGAAAAGCCTTGGAAGAGAGGGGCTGGAGGGCTGGCCCTCTCTCCCGGGGAGGCCTTGGGCTCTGGGTCCAGAGGAGGGCGGCTGAAATGGTGGAGGGTCTGGAAAGCATGGAGCCCTTCCTTTCAGGAGAGACTTAGGCAGCTGCTGGGGAGGTTTAGCCCGGAGGAGAGATGGGTTAGGGTTAGGGTTAGACACGAGAGCCATGTTGAAATGGACCAAACCAACAAAATAATAATAACAATAATAACAACAATAACAATAATAATAGTGATGATGGTTTGTTTATGTTTCTCGCCTCTCCCGAGTGGATCGAGGTGGAATTACAACCAATGAACTTCAACAGGGAGAAATGTCTATTCTGTTCTGCTCTGGTCAGGCCCCACCTGGAATAATAGTGTGTCCAGTTCTGGGCCCACAATCCCCCCCCCCTTGAGAATCTGGAGCCCTGTGTCCAAAGGAGGGCGACTAAAATGGTGAAGGGCCTGGAAACCATGGAGCCCTATGAGGAACGAGAAGAGACAGTTAAGAGGTGATATGATATGAGCCCTGTTTACATACTTGAAGGGATGTCACATTGAGGAGGGAGCAAGCTTGTTTTCTGCTGCTCCAGAGACTAGGACCCAATGGAGCAATGGATTCAAGCTCCAGGAAAAGAGATTCCAGCTCAACATTAGGAGGAACCTCCTGAGAGTAAGGGCTGTTTGACAGAGGAACAGACTCCTTCCTCGGAGGGTAGTGGAGTCTCCCTCCTTGGAGGCTGCCTTCAAGCAGAGGCTTGATGGCCATCTGTCAATGGGGATGCTTTGATTGTGATTTCCTGCATGGCAGAATAAAGGGGTTGGACTGGATCAGGGCCCTTCTTGGGGTCTCTTCCAACTCTATGATTCTATGATTCTATGTCAGGCACTGCATTTAGAGCAGGAAAACGAAATGCAGAGATCTAGGAGGATGGGGGCAGCTGGCTGAAGAAGAGACTTATTCGTGTGAAAGGGATCCTGGAGTCTAAGTAGAGCACAAGTTGAACATGCGATGCGACAGCTAACAAGGCCAATGTGATCCTAGGCTGTATCAATAGAAGTATAGTGTCTAGATCAAGGGAAGTAATATTCGTTTTCTTGCCCAAAGTGCAGTATCTTACATTCCTCCCTGTTGAAATTCATTTTCTCATCTTCATTCTCTGAAGATGCCAAAGCCACGGATGCGAAACGTCAGGAATAAATTCTTCCAGAATGTGGCCACAGGGCCCCAAAACCCCCACAAAAGTCTATTGATTGTGTTAGCCTTGGCCCAGCTTCCTAATCTCTTTGGGTCGTTTTGAATGTCTCCCCTCTCCTCCCAATTTGGTGTCCTCTGCAGTTCCCATCAGCATGCCCTCCTCTGTCCCTTCCTCCAAGCCATTACGTCTCCTTAGTATAGCACAGCTTGCTGCTGCTGTCCAATCGTCCGGTGCGACGCAGCCCTCTGAGTGTTGCACCGGGACACTCGGCCCTGGGAATGTGCCGGGTCACACTCACTCAGCCTCCGAGGAAGAGCATGGCAGGACTCCTCCGGGTTAAATCTTGCCGAGGGGAAAGTCCTGTTGAACGAGAGGGATCTCGCCATGTTTTTGGGGGCCTGTGCAGGGCTTTGGCCACTGGACTGGCTCTCCAGGAGACCAGGGCCTCCGCTTGGCCATGGCCAGTCACGCTCCCTCAGCCTCAGAGGAAGCCCAGCGCAAGTCTCCTCCGAATCGTAAAACCTGCCCAGAAAGCCCTCTGAGAGGTAGCATGGTGCAGTAGTTGGAGTGTGGGACTGGGGTTCCCAGATTCAAATCCCATTCAGTCATGCAGACCACACTCTCTCAGCCTCAGAAGGAAACAGAGGGCAAACCCCCTTGGAAAAATCTAGCCAAGAAAGCCCCATGAAAGGTTGGCCTTGCAGTTCCTGTCAGTCTAAACGGATTGGAAGGCACACTTTACTTCCTTGTTTGCCAGAATATTGTGGGGGGCCTTGTCAAAAGCTTCACTGAAACCAAGATATGCTATGCCCACACCATTCCCTCCATCTACCAAGCAGATTAGTCTCTCCAGGAGACACAGGGGGCTCCCTTCCTTCTTTCCGGAGACCCACCGACCATGCTTGCCTATCTCTTGCCCCCAGCCTCCCGATGGACTGGCTCCGGAGACCCTTGGCGCTGCTGATGCTCTTGGCCTGGATGGGCTCCAGGGCCTCCTCCTCCTCTTTCTCACTGCCCACGGCCTTCGGCCACCACCTGCTCCAGCCAAGTGCCAGCCGCAGCGGCTGCCAGCCCATGCCCAGAGGCCTGGTCCTGTGCCAAGGAGTGGGCTACGGGGAGATGTGGCTGCCCAACCTCCTGGGCCATGAAACCCCCAGGGAACTCCTGCAGCAGGCGGCCGCCTGGGTGCCCCTCCTGGCCAAGCGCTGCCACCGGGATGCCCAGAAGTTCCTCTGCTCCCTCTTTGCCCCCGTCTGCCTGGACGAGATGGAAGGGCCCATCCTCCCCTGCCGGTCCCTCTGCCACGATGTCCAGGAGGGCTGCGCACCCGTCATGGCCGCCTTCGGCTTCCCCTGGCCAGAGATGCTCAACTGCACCCGCTTCCCCGAAGAGGACGACCTCTGCATCCCCCTCGAAAAGCAGCAGGGGCTACAGGAGGATGACCACCCCACGGCCCATCATCCACCACACAAGGAAGGTGAGTAGGAAGGAGCCCATCGCCCTCTGCGCAAGGAAGGTGAGTGGGTCCTCAGGTGCTGCCTTTGGCTCCAGGTGGCTTTAGAGTGGAGCAGATGGACACTTTGGCCTGAGTCCTGTGTGCCACGCTCCTGGGCCTCAGAGGAAGGCAAGAGCAGACCCACTCTGGCCAAGGAGACCCTGCTAGTACTGCTGCTATGGGGCTGGCAAAGGCACGGGGAGCCAGGCCAGGACTGTGGAGGGGGACCAGGGTTCGAATCCCCTGCTCAGCCCCGGAAACCCATTGGGTGACCCTGGGAAAGCCACACTCTCTCAGCCTGGAGAAGTCTGGCTGAGAAAACCAATAAGTCAGAGTCACATTGAAGCCACTGGACCACCCTAAGTTATGTGTATTTGGGAGCTGGGCTAGGATTTCTCTGGGAGACCAGGGTTCAAGTCTCTGCTCAGTCATGGAAAGCCATTGGGTGACCTTGGGCAAGTTGCATTCTCTCAGCCTCAGAGGAAGGCAAAGACAAACCTTACCTGAAAAAACATCCGGATTCACCATAAGCTGCAGTGAAAAGGGGGGAAAGGGCCCTTACAGAAGGGTTGGGCATTTTGTCCCAGTGTGCAATGCGCAGTCAGGAACTGGAGTTGCATCATGTTGTTGTTGTTTCATGTATATCCCACCTTTTCCCTAATAATGGGATTCAAGCTGGCTAACAACATTTTGAAACAGTATAGAATACAAACACTATGAAAGTTAAATGAAAAGTATAAAATATGCAATTAAACAACCATACAGTCAGCCCTCTGAAGCCACAGATTTTTATCCAGGTATTCAAGTGTCCATGCCTTTTATATACTCAAAAACTTATAAATACCCAAAAGCAAACCTTGATTTGCCATGTTGTATAAGGGACACCATTTTACTACTATGCCATTGTACTTGATGGGACTTGAGCATCTACAGATTTTGGTCTTCGGGGGGGGGGGGGGGGTCCTGGAAGCAAAGCCCAGCAGATACTAAAGGCCCCCATGGTATATTAAAATATTAAAATGCATTAAAAACAATAACAATGAAAAACTATACAGCTGGCCCTCCACGTTTGTGGCTTTGCGTTTTCCAGATCTGATTATTCGTGGATTTGGTTCATGTGTTCTCTCTAGGAGTCTCTGGGTCCTCCAGCGCAACTCTCTGGTCAGCTTCTGCCAAAAGCCGCTCTGGAGGACCTAGAGATTATTGTTCCCAGAGAGAACACTTCTTCAGGCGTCTGTAGCTCCTCCAGCGCAGTCCTGCGGTTAATGTCTGGCCGATCCTGACCATAGAGTTGCCCTGGAGGACCGTCCTAGACAGACCCAGAGAGGTGTTCTCTCAGACTGGGTCCCTTCCAGCCATTTTGATGTTTCGATCTGCTGCCGAAAGGAGCGCAAGGCTGGGGCCAGGCTGGCCTCTCTGGGGAGCAGCCTCCCCACCGTTCCCACTAAACCTCTCTGAGAACGGTCCCTTTGGGACGGAGGCGAGACGGGGCCCGGAAGCCCCAGTGGGCCTCTGTGGTGCCATCCTGACTGCGATGTGTGAGAGAAGCGCATGCACACAACGCACTCTTCAGATACACACATGCATAAGATGTGCCTGAGATGCACATGAAATGTACATTCGGCTTTGGACAAGGGTGCAAATTCTCCAGTTTGGATGGGTCCATCTCCAGTTCAGCTGGGAGAGCAACGGATTTCCAACATTTGCAAGGCTTAAACTGAGTTTGTTTCAACTTTGCAAAAACTCTGGAGGGTGTGTTTTTCTGTCTTAGATCCAATGCACACTACAGAATTAATCCAGTTTGAGGCTGTTTGAACTGCCCTGTTTCAGCACTAGGGAATTCTGGGAATTGTAGTTTATTGTGGCTCCAGAGCTTTCTGACAGAGAAGACTAAGAGTCTCACAAAACTAGTTCCCAGAATTCCCCAGCATTCTGCCAGGGCAGTTCAAGCAGTGTCCATCTGGGCCGTCCCTGCAGTGTGGGCTGGGCCTGCGTTGGCTTCCTCCCCCTTCCTTCCGCATCATCTGTGTCCAGTGTCTGCCCAGAAGCAAGAGGCCTGAATGGGTTATTCCTTGTCCCATTTTCCAAAGTGAGAAGCAATGCTCTCCCCATTTCACCTTGATCTGAAGGGGAACATTTGCAAGGCTTAAACCTCTGCCTTCATTCCCCAACAAGAAAATACGTTCTCTCTGTGTGTCTTTGAGCAACTCTTCTCCTCTCTCTGTGCCGTCTTTGCTTCTGCAGATGGAGTCTGCGCAGCTTGTCTTGAAGATGCTGGACATGGCAAGAAGGGGCTCCTGGAAAGCCTCTGCAGCCAGGATTTTGGTGAGTCTCCTCATCCTTCGTTGGCGAGGGATCGGCATTCGCGGCCGGTCGCGCTCCATTCGGAGATCGCTGTGAGGCTTATTTGCTTATTTGTGCCTGCGGTGCCTTTGTTTTGCCAAATTACAGTTGGCCCTCCACATTTGTGGATCTGACTTTTACACATTTGACTATTTGTGGTTTTGATTAATATGTTCTCCTTAGGAATCTCTAGGACTTCCAGAGAAATTCTGCTGAAAATTAACCATAGAGTTGCACCAGAGGACCTAAAAATTCCTAGATAAAACACTTCTCTAGGCATTTGTAGCAGATCAACCTCTGGCGGATGGTGACCATAGAGTTGCGCTGGAGGACTGGAGATTCCTAGAGAGAACATATTATTTCCCAGCAGAGAGGGTCCTGTCCTCCTGTAATCTGGTTTAGCTCCTCCTATTTGCTCCTGTAGGCAGGGACAATAAACAAAAGACCGGCCCCTATATAGGGAGGAGCTAGCCCCCCTGAGCCTCAGTCTTGTTCCTGCCTAAGCTCCTAGCAGGATGTTCTCTTCGAGCCAGCAAAGTTTTTCCTTTCCTCGAAAGCGGTTTGAGAGTTTCTTGGCCTTCCCTTCTTCTCCTCTCTCCTGCCTTTCCCCCCTTCCTTGGTGGTGGCTATGGCAGAGGACCCTGAGAGCATGGGTGAAGGGCCATCCTTAACCCAGGCTTCCCTAGCTCAGGGTCTGCCAGCTCAACAGAGGGAGCTGGCTTCAGAGGGAGACCCATTGGGATGTGTCTGCTGTTGCTCTGCAGCTTCTTTACTACAGCCTTGGAAGCATGAAGAAAGACTTCATATGGCAAGGGCTCCCAGGATTGGAGAAAAGTCTTGGCTTTGCCAATGACTCTCCCTCTCCTCCAAAGCTTCCCCCTTTCATGGGGGGAGCACAGGAGATTTCTGCATACAGCACTGCAGCACATGGGAGCCGTGGGAAGAGATGGTGAGGGGTTTCCCCTCCATGTCTCTGTTTCTCCACATCACCTCTGCCCAGCCTGTTTAAGGCCAGGGATCAGTGAGGAAACTGGCCAGAAGTCATGGAAACTTCCCTCCTCAGCATCTCTGCCCAGCCAGAGTTCAGAGGACAGGCCAGCCAAAAGCCATGGCAAAGGATTTCTCTGCATCACCTCTGCCCAGCCTGAAATGGCCAAGGTCAGAGAGGCAAGCCAGCCAGAAGTCACAGGACAACGGTGAGTACCAGGGGCCCTCTCTCTCTAGTCACCAAAGAACCTTTGCCAGATCTAATGCCCTCGCTCAGGGCAGGCATTGCCATGAGGCCTCTGCCATGACCATTGCAGGCACTATGCCTAGCATAAGGTTTGGGACTCTGCCAGGAGGGCAGATGGGGGCATTAACCCTTGGTCTCCCACTTCCTTCCCATCTCTGGCCCCAATGGCACTCAGGACCCTAACAGGTGTGGGGGATCCTTTTGCAGACTGGGAAACACATGGTGGTGTTGCCAGGGCTCCTGCACATTCCTTTTGAATTCTTATAATGAGATGGTGTGTAAGGAGGCAGAGGATTCCTCCTCCGTGTTGCACAGACACATGGCTGTAAAGGAAGCTGGACTTGGCCCAGCAGGAGCTGAAGCTTCCAACTCTAAAATGGTCTTTTTTGGCTGCCACAGAACATCCCAC
Organism: Sceloporus occidentalis; assembly: GCA_023333645.1. Taxonomy (NCBI): domain Eukaryota; kingdom Metazoa; phylum Chordata; class Lepidosauria; order Squamata; family Phrynosomatidae; genus Sceloporus; species Sceloporus occidentalis. Next base: position 136,272 of record JALMGF010000201.1, read on the forward strand.
AAAAAGCACAATATGGCTTCATGTCCTCCCCAGAGAGAGCATGGCCTCTGCCACCCACTTCTATACAGAGGCTGGAGGGCCATCTATCGGGAATGCTTTGATTGAGAGTTCCTGCATGGCAGAATGGGGTTGGACTGGATGGCCCTTGGGATCTCTTCCAACCCAGGGATTCTTTGAGAGGCCACATGGATACAAATCCTCCTGTGTTCCCTCCCCAAAAATTACAACAACAAAAAGGGTTGAACCATTTGTGGATATCATGGGTGGAGAGTTCCCTTCACCCCCAATTGTGTTTGGCTGCCCCAAACCATGTCGCTCTTGAGAGAAAAGCTTGAGCGCTTGGCCTCTCCTTTCCATCAGAGATTATCCTTTCTCAGGACGCAGACTTACCTCAGGTAAATGTAGAGCCATGTCCCACAGCAGTCCCTCTGCCCTCCCCAGCTACCTATGCAAGTGGGAGGGAGTTGAGGACCAAGCTAGCTTCTATCATGCAGCCAGGTTACTATAGAGCCTGCCTGAAATTAAAAGGGCTAAGCTGTAAACCCCAGCCTGAAGTTGGGGCTGTTTTAAACATAAACAAAACAAAATGCCCTGTGAGTATCAGGGCTACACTACAGGCCATAGGCAGCTATCTACCCATGATTAGCAATGCTCTTCAGTCACTGCTAACTTAAGAGCAGTTTCCTCAGTGCTTGGAATAAGCCACTGCCCAGGCAGCCTCCTTTGATGGGGCAAATAAAGGAAGGGAGAGCCCCCACAGCAACAGGGCTGTGGGCTCAGATTTACAAGAGATACTGGTTAACCTTTCTGGTGTTCATTTTATTACTGTTAGCCCATGAGGTTTTAGTTGTGCTGTTTCTGCTTGCCCCCCTCTCCTTTTTCCAGGCCAGAGAAGATGCCTAGAAACTAATTCTTCAAGGGAGGGGCTAGCCATAAAAGCCACATGATGACTTTTCTTGCCTCCTCATGGGCCTCCATCACTGTCTCCATTAGGTCCAGAGCCTTTTTTGCCTTAGGTGAAACAGCCAAAGACATAAGATGAGCACATGGTTCTACCTCCTTTGTGCAAACTGTTATCAGCCATAGCACTTCTCATTAAGAGCATAAGCTTTAACAATACAGATTCGTTTAAATGCTAATAAACAGGGTGACTCAAGCAAGGAGAAGGTCTCTGGTCACTCAGCAGACCTCTAATGCTTACATGCATTGAGGATCTTTGGTAAAAACATCTCATATGAGGTGATAGACATATTGGATTAAGGTGACCAACCAAACTCCATTTTAGTGGCAAAAGGATTATGTTCCTGTTATAAAACACAGTGAACCTCAGTCAGCTAGCCTCAAAAGAGGTGGCTCCCCTTGCCTTCCCTTCTTTCTTGGAGAGATGTCTGTTAAAGGGAAGAAACTAAACAACAACAACAACAACACAGTTTCTTCCATGAGATGGTTCTCACTAATACAGGGGGTTAAGAAAAATTCTTATCAAAAACAAAGAGACAGACTCCTCTCCATGGGGGGAGAAACTCCCCTTCCTCCATGAGTGTTTTAAAACAATATAATCAGGTTTCTCTACCAAGGGGTTGCCTCTAATCCCATTCAGACATCCTACAGAGCCCTGAGGGGTCTGCCACAAAAATCACAATTACCTCTTACCTTGTCTAGATTGTTAAATTTTAAGTAAGAATGCCTGCTGATGGGCTTGCCATTCAACTGCTGCCTGGCTTGGGAAGCCTATTGTAACAGGATCTATCATGCATATGATGAATTGGGCTCAAGGCCATGAAGGTTCATGCTGCTAATCTCTTTTCTTTAGTGGTCTCAGGGTGCTGCAAGATTCCTTTGCATATTGTTGGGCATGCTTTGATTGTGATTTCCTGCATGGCAGGGGGTTGGTCTTGATGGCCCTTGTGGTCTCATCCAACTCCATGATTCTATGATTTTATGGTTATAAGGTTAGCTGCTGTGTGGGTGAGTGTCTTGTCCCTGATTGGGTTTTCATGGCATGGTCTGGTCCAAACAACACCATTGTTTACTACCTTTTGGGGCTGGAAAAACAGACTTCCTAGTGCCTATGCCTTGTTTTCTGCTAGCAAAATGCTCAGATTTAATATACCATACAGCTCCATATAGAGACTTACACCAGCCACCTATATGCCCACAGCTTTTATATATATATATATATATATATATATATATATTCCAAAAAACAAACAAAACAAAAATACAACACAGCAAACTATGATTTTACTATTTTATATAGGAGACTCCGTTTTACTATGCGATTATATTTTATGTGCCTTGAGCTTCCATGGAGTTGGTATCCAGGCAAAGTCCTAAATCCAACTCCATATCAAGGGCCCATTATACTATTTTAAATTTAGGTTTGTGTTCCTATGACAGATCCTTTTTGTGGAGAAGATTCTCTCCTCGAAATTAGATACCAGAGGGCTATCCTTGCCAAGCCCCCTGTTCCCATTTCATGACTCCTTAATCAGCAGTTCATTTAGCCGGGAGACCCCTCAGCCTTCATACAGGTTGATGATAGTCTGCTCCATGGAGTTGGGGTGATTTTTGAAGCCTCTAGACAAGTTCATCCTCAAAAGAAATCAGACTTAATTCTGACCACAGGCCCTGTTAACACAGAGTGCATCTGTGCTTCTGCATGGACTCACCAATGTCTGCGAGATAAAGGTTAATCCAGTGTCTTCTTTGCCTAACCATGGGATTAGTCTTATTTTACACAGGTTCACAGAGGTTCCAGTAAAGAACTGCACATTGTTTTTAAGTATTAGTTGGAGGTCAGACATTAACATTCCTCTTTCAGAGTGGTAAGTCTTAATTACTACAAATGAAATCACCTTAATATCACCTTCATTGCTATAACCAGTTGACAAGGTGATCAGTAATAGGCTGGAAGCTGCCATAGGTCCAGATTAGATCAGGTTCTATTCTGATTGATCACATAATCCACTGCTTAGGCAAGTTCTCATCAACTGCTTCAGGTTTTCAGTGGCTGACCTGCTATAGTCCATCCAAGATGACATTAAGAGGGGACTTGACCCAACATGGTTATAAGGCAGGTGTCTGCCATCACGTCGTTTCTGCTCCATACGAGAGCAGCTAGAATGGCAGCCATCCTCACATTAAGAGGCTGTTGAGGGGAGTTTCCAACAGGGCCTGCCCACCAGACATCGTTTTCCATCTTGGGATGTGAACACGGTCTTAAAGGCTCTGACGGTTGGGCCGATCAAGTCCCTTTGGGAGGCCTTCCTCAAACACCTCTCCCTCTAGGTCATTTTCCTCACAGCCATTACCTCTGCCAGATGGGTGTCAGAGCTGGGGCCCTGTCGGTACGTAAAGACTTGTATATTTTTAGGCCTGTCTCAGTGTGCCTTCGTCCAGACCCTACCTTTGTGCCTAGGGTCAACTCGGCCTTTCAGGTGTCACAGGACATTCTCCTGCCTTCATTCTGCCCCGATCCTAAGAAGGACTTGGGAAAGACCTGGCACACATTGGATGTGTGCAGAGCCCTCAAAATCTGCATCAAGAGGACTTCAACCTTAAGGTCATCTGAGATGTTCTTTTCCTTTCGCCTGGGCTCTTTGGGGTGCAAGATACCAGTCTCGACTCTGATTAGGTGGATCAGGTCTTCTATTCAAAAGAGCTACTGAACTCTTGATCTCACTCCACCCGAGGGGTTGATGGTGCACTCAACCAGGAGTGCATCTACCTCTGCGGCCTTGACCACTAGCGCCTCCCTGTCAGATATTTGCAGGGTGGCCACAGGGAAGTCGCCTTCGACCTTCATAAGACATTACAAACTGGACGTGTCTCAGTCCGCAGAGGCGTCATTTGAAAGGAGGTTCCTCCAACAGATTGTGTCGGGGCCCACAGTCTCCTAGCAGCACCTCCCTCCCAGTTCGAGAGGGCTTTTGTAAACCCCAGAATACAGGAGGACAGGACCCTCTCTGCTGGGAAAAGGAACGTTGGGTACTTACCGTGACACGTTCATTTCCTGCAGAGAAGGGTCCTGGCATCCTGCCCACCCGGGTGCTGCCTGCGGCCTCCGACCCTGCCTGCCTGTTGGTGGACCTGCCTTGTTCTTCTTCTTGTTGCTGGATTGGTTTTTCTGAGTTCTTGTTTGTTCTTGGACTAGTTTTTTTCTAAGGTGTTCTAGTTAACCCTTAGCTGATGTTACTAAAGTTCAGTTCCTTGACTACCTTACTAGTCGCTTGGCTTGTTATTGACTGAGGCTCAGGGGGGCTAGCTCCTCCCTATATAGGGGCCGGTCTTTTGTTTATTGTCCCTGCCTACAGGAGCAAATAGGAGGAGCTAAACCCAGATTACAGGATGCCAGGACCCTTCTCTGCAGGAAATGAACATGTCACGGTAAGTACCCAACGTTCCTATTCTAGGCATTTGTAGCAGATCAACCTCTGGCGGATGGTGACCATAGAGTTGCGCTGGAGGACTGGAGATTCCTAGAGAGAACGTATTAATTCTCTAGGCATTTGTAGCAGATCAACCTCTGGCGGATGGTGACCATAGAGTTGCACTGGAGGACTAGAGATTCCTAGAGAGAATGTATTAATTCTCTAGGCATTTGTAGCAGATCAACCTCTGGCGGATGGTGACCATAGAGTTGCACTGGAGGACTAGAGATTCCTAGAGAGAATGTATTAATTCTCTAGGCATTTGTAGCAGATCAACCTCTGGCGGATGGTGACCATAGAGTTGCGCTGGAGGACTGGAGATTCCTAGAGAGAACGTATTAATTCTCTAGGCATTTGTAGCAGATCAACCACTGGCGGATGGTGACCATAGAGTTGCGCTGGAGGACTAGAGATTCCTAGAGAGAATGTATTAATTCTCTAGGCATTTGTAGCAGATCAACCTCTGGCGGATGGTGACCATAGAGTCGCGCTGGAGGACTGGAGATTCCTAGAGAGAATGTATTAATTCTCTAGGCATTTGTAGCAGATCAACCTCTGGCGGATGGTGACCATAGGGTTGCGCTGGAGGACTAGAGATTCCTAGAGAGAATGTATTAATTCTCTAGGCATTTGTAGCAGATCAACCTCTGGCGGATGGTGACCATAGGGTTGCGCTGGAGGACTGGAGATTCCTAGAGAGAATGTATTAATTCTCTAGGCATTTGTAGCAGATCAACCACTGGCGGATGGTGACCATAGAGTTGCGCTGGAGGACTAGAGATTCCTAGAGAGAATGTATTAATTCTCTAGGCATTTGTAGCAGATCAACCTCTGGCGGATGGTGACCATAGAGTCGCGCTGGAGGACTGGAGATTCCTAGAGAGAACGTATTAATTCTCTAGGCACTTGTAGCAGATCAACCTCTGGCGGATGGTGACCATAGAGTTGCGCTGGAGGACTGGAGATTCCTAGAGAGAACGTATTAATTCTCTAGGCATTTGTAGCAGATCAACCTCTGGCGGATGGTGACCATAGAGTTGCGCTGGAGGACTGGAGATTCCTAGAGAGAATGTATTAATTCTAGGCATTTGTAGCAGATCAACCTCTGGCGGATGGTGACCATAGAGTTGCACTGGAGGACTGGAGATTCCTAGAGAGAATGTATTAATTCTCTAGGCATTTGTAGCAGATCAACCTCTGGCGGATGGTGACCATAGAGTTGCGCTGGAGGACTGGAGATTCCTAGAGAGAACGTATTAATTCTCTAGGCATTTGTAGCAGATCAACCTCTGGCGGATGGTGACCATAGAGTTGCGCTGGAGGACTGGAGATTCCTAGAGAGAACGTATTAATTCTCTAGGCACTTGTAGCAGATCAACCTCTGGCGGATGGTGACCATAGAGTTGCACTGGAAGACTGGAGATTCCTAGAGAGAACGTATTAATCAAAACCGCCAAAGGCAAAGCCGCCAATGTGGAGGGCCAACTGGACTATCAATGCGACACATGCACCTAGCACCCTGTGTTTCAAACCGTTGGCCTAACAAGTGCCTTCTCTGTCTCCCGCAGCTTTAAAGATGAGTGTCAAATCCGTTTCAGGGTCTGCAGGGGACCTGAAGGTGGTCCCGGAGGTCCATGGCCGGACCGTCTACAAGCAGAGCGGCTGGTCAGAAGAGGAGCTGAAGCGGCCAGTCCTCTGGCTGGAGGATGGCGAGGGCTGCTCCTGCCGGGCGCTGGAGGCCACTCCGGGGGCTGTGGTCCTGGCTGCGGGGCGCCGGGTGGCCGGGCGGCTGGTCCTCTCCTGGGTCCGGAGGTGGCAGAGAGGGGAGAAGGAGCTCAGGAAGCTCTCCCGGACCCTGAGGAGGCGGCAGTGCCAGGAACGGACCTCCTCTGCCCGACCCAGTGTTGGGTCACTGTAAAGTCTGGGCCAGGCCTTGGCCCCCCGGGCAAAGCCTGGCCATTCCCCCCGGAGTCTGGGAAAGATATCACTTTTTCTTTTTCTGGAGTGCAACTTCCAGCCTCCCCAGCCAGTTTCTTCCAATGACAATTTCTTCTGATGATGCCCAATAAAGCCTGTATGTACTTCCAAAGTATGGTTATTCTATTCCCAATTTGAAGCTGTTAGGAAGTTGGGGATCCTTAGCCTGGAGAAGAGAAGGTTAAGAGGTGATGTGATAATAGCCCTGCTTAAATACTTGAAGGGGTGTTGTGATGTAAGGTACCTTTAAGACACAGCCCTTAGTGATATCAGCTGTAGTATATCTATACTATTAAGAGGGTTGGAGAGGGATTGATTGTTCTCTCTTCCTCATCTCACTCTCCTGGGACTGGCTCTGCTCAGTAGCTCATAAATGAATAAACTTACTGCTCCTACTTGAAGATTGGAATCTGCGTGGATTCTTACAAGTTGGATTCCAACAGCAGACATCACATGGTGTCATACTGAGGAGGGAACAAGCTTGTTTTCTGCTGCTCCAGAGAACAAGAGCTGGAACAATGGATGCCAGCTCCAGGAAAAGAGAGTCCACCTCAACATTAGGAAGAACTTCCTGAGAGTAAGGGCTGTTCGACGGTGGAAGATGCTGCCTTGGAGATTGTGCTGCCTGAGAATTCTAAATACCCCTCCTTAAAACTGCAAATCCCAGAATGCAACAGGAGGCAGCTAGAGGAGTCAAAGTGGAATAGTAGCACTTTAAGAGTATAGTGTGATAAACATCTCCGTCTTTGGAGGTTTTAAACAGGGGCTGGATGGCCATCTGTCAATGGGATGCTTGGATTGAGAGTTCCTGGATGGCAGAAGAAGAGGGGTGGTTTGGATCAAGGTCCTTGTGGTCTCTTCCAACTGATTCTATGATTCTGCAGGGAAGAAGGGGCTGGACTAGATGGCCTAAGATGTTTAGCCTGAAGAAGATAAGGTTAAGGGGTGATATGATAATAGCCCTGTTTAAATATTTGAAGGGATGTCACATTGAGGAGGGAGCAAGCTTAAAATCACAGAGCTGGAAAAGGGCCAAGGGCCCTGATCCAGTCCAGCCACATTCTGCCATGCAGGAACTCTAGATGGCCATCCAGTCTCTGGTTAGAAACAGACGCCAAAGAAGAAGATGCCACCTCTCCCCAATAAATTGCCATAAATCTTTAAAACAACTCTTCCTTCAAATAGCTTGAGAGACAGTCAGAGCAAAGAGAATCCTATTTGCAGTAAGAAGAGGATCTGGGCCTAAGGGCTGCCTTGTATTTGTCTTTCTGTGTGAACGCTCTTTATCCTTCCCAAGGCAGGTCCCCAAAGAGAATAAAAGGAGGCCTATGGAAAGCCCCATTTCTGGCCCTGCATGGCCCCTTCTGAGCCCCTGCAAAGGCCACCCAAGGGCCCCCAGGAAAAGCAGGCGTTCTCTGCCCTTCGGGAGCCCTGGAGGGCCAAGGGTTAGGGGTCAGGGATGGAAGGAAAGACTGAAGGGAGAGACCAGGCCTCCCGAAGGCCAAGAGAGTGCCCCCCTTCCTGGGCAAGGAGCCTGGCGGCCAAGTGTGGCCCCATGGGCAAGTGGGAAGGGGCACCATGACTCCTCTGCCAGTCAAGAGGAAGACGGGCCAGGGGCCCCGTCTGCCCGTCCAGGCCCTTTGTTCGATGGCACTGGGGCCCTTCTGCAGAAACTATGTTGCCTCTGGGGAAGTCCAAGGGATCTCTGTGGGGTTCCCCCATTTGGCCTCAGAGCCCCAAAGGCCCCCCTGAAAGGGAAGAAGTAAGGCACTTTCTGGGGAATCCTGGGACTTCTCTGCCAAAGAGACGTCTACAAAACTAGTAATCCCAGGACTTCTGCAGGACGGAGCCATGGCAGTTAAAGTGGTGTTGAACTGCATCATTTCTGCAGTGTAGAGAAAGATTGGGGGGGGGGAGGTTGTTACATCTTCTTCCATTCCTTCCTGAAGGGGAAGGTGGGCCCCTGGACCCACGGCTGACCCAGAGGGAGCCTCCCTGGGCCTGGGTCTTTCCAGGGGGAGGCTGGGGCCCTTGGCAAGGTCCCATGGGGGGGGGTCTTATTCTCTCCTCTCTTGCCAGCCCTGGACCCCAACCCACTCACCCCAGACCATGCACATTCCACACTGGGGACTGCCCCATGACCAGCCCACGCCAGGCCCCCCTCCCTCACAGACCTCCCCCCCAAATGCCAGGAAACTGGGGCAATGGGACCCCCCTAAAAAGATTCTGGCCTGGCCTCCTTGGCCCCAGGCTGCCCAGCAATGCCCCAAAGGCACCCCTCCAGCTCCTGGCATTTGGGGCAACTGGGTGTGGGCCCTGAGCCCCTCACTCCCTGAAGGACCCAGGGGGCCCCTTGGCCAAGATGGCCTCTGCAGCACAAAACCCCAAAAGCACAGCAGCGGAGGTGTCCTCTTTGGGGTCCTAGCCAGCCAGCCCTCTCCCAGAAATGACTCCACTTTGCTTGCAGCTGTGGCAGGTTACAAACCGCCATTTTGTACGTATTCACTACGTACTAGGGTTAGGAAGGTGTGGTGCTTCTGCACCCCCCTAACCCTAGTACATAGTGAATACGTACAATATGGCGGCGGCTGTTCCACATGGCCACCACCATGTTGATGTAGCGGACGCTGTGCGTCCACACGTTGCACGGCGCTTATGACGTCGCAAGTACGCCATTGGTACCTCACGGCGTCATAACTGCTTCTTTTTTTGCTCCGCGCGGGAGTCGTGCGGTTTGGCTGCTGTGGCTCCCTCGCGGAGCAAACAGCAGCGCCGGTCTGTAACGCACCTGTGTTATGAAAAAATACTCCCAAATCAACCAAAGAATACAACCAAGTAAGTTGAACAATCCAAAATACATAGTTGGTGCTCCTTATACACAGATTTTTTATACATGGATTTGGGCATACACAGCTTGAAAATATTCCCAGAAAGTATAAATTCCAAACAGCAAACCTTGATTTTCCATTTTATATATGGGACGCCATTTTGCTTTGCCATTATATTTAATGGGACTTGAGCATCCACAGATTTTGTTATCCACGGGGGATTCAAGAACCAAAACCCCAGCGGATAACAAGGGCCCACTGTATAATAAAAAGGACCCAAGTCCTGTAAGGAGACCACCTCCGGTCTGTAGAAACGCAGCCGCCTTCCTGAAGGCCAAGGGGTCCTAAGGGTCCTTCAGAGGGGGAATGTGGAGAGATTGGCTCCTTTGTGGAAATGCAAACCTTCCAGCCGTGGAGGAAGGTTGGTTTCCGAAAACAGTGGTGGACTGCAATTGATGGAGGCCAGCAGGTTTCATTCCTTCTTATCATGTCTCCTACTACAGTCCTTCATCTTCTGAAGGATCCTGGTTGATGTGAGAGCTTTAAAATAACCTAAGTACAGCCAGCCCTCCGCATTTGCAGCTTTGGTTAGTATATTCTCTCTAGGAATCTGTAGGTCCCCAGAGAAATGCTGCTGGAAGTCGACTAGAATTGCACTGCAGGACCTAGAGACTCCCGAAGAAAACACTCCTCCAGGCATTTGGAGTTCCTCCAGCATGAATCTATGGCCAAATCCTGGCAGATGTTGACCACGGAGTTCTGCTGGAGGAGCTGGCGATTCCTAGAGGTGTTCCCTTAGGACTTAGGTTACATGAAGAAGCGGGGTTTTTAATTTGTGGTTTTCCATAAATAATCTTTCTAGACTGAGCAATGTTTTACAATCCCTAACATCATTTCCTTTTCCTCTTTGTATTGGTTAGGTTTTAATCCCACGTTTGCTGCTTTCTCCTTCGCTTGCCCCGTGGGGGCTATGGGAAGCCTGGCCACCCTCCTTGGGGGCTGGGGAAAGCCCTGTGCCCCAGGGGCACCTGGACTGCAACTCCCATCATCCCAGCCAGTGCAGCTCACAGGGAGATGGCAGGTGGGAGGTGCAGACCACCAACAGCACAAACTCACATTCCCCCCCAGATGCCAAGTGTCAGGGCACCGGTCCCTCACCAGCCTCAGAGGGTCCCCCAGGGCACCTCTTCCTCTTCTCCCTCCTCCTCCTCCAGTGCTGTTGTCTCGCACTCGCAGCCTGGCTCTCCCCAGCTGTGCTTCTCCAGCCTGTGTCCCTTTGAACCAAGGGGCCAAGCACACCTCCTCTCTGGTGGGTCAAGATCTCCCTCCAGGTGCTCTTGACCTCCCCCTGCCCCCCCATGCCCTCAGACCCTGCCCCAGTCCAGCTCCTGGAAGGGACAGCTTGGTTCACTGTTTTTAATTTTTTAAACAAGTTTCCAAATTGTGTATTTCTCCCATAAGCTCCGCGGAAAGAATTGCAAGCAGGTTTGGCCCTGGCTCTTCCCAAAAGCCAGCTCCTCCCCTCCATCTGAATCATAGAGTTGTAAGAGACCACAAGGGCCATCCAGTCCAACCCCCTGCCATGCAGGAACTCTCAATCAAAGCATCCCTGGCAGTCTGACACCTCCGTGGGTCAAACCAGGGGCCAAAGCCACCCCACCGCTGACTGACTGACCCCCCCGCCTCACTCAGTCCTCCGCGGGAAAGGAAGGGCCACCATCCTTGTTTGGAATGCTGCAAGGGGGAGGACCCATAAGGGGCACCCCATTTGCTCCAACCCAGGTCTCATGGGGGCTGCCCAGAGGAGGGAGGGCCCTGAGTGAGGATGGAGCCTAGGGCCATTGTGTGGGGGGCTGCATTGCCTCTGGCCGATGTCTCCCCTTTTGCTGCACATCTCCTCTGCTCCATCTGAGGTAGGAACACTGGACTTCCTGTGTCCCAGAGAGCAAATGGGAGACCCCAGCATCTCTTGTGGAAGAAAGCCTGAGGGCCAGGAACATGCCATTGGGACCTCAGTCTCTCCTGGCCTGGTCCGGCCCCCTTAGGCCCCCTGACCCTGAGCTGAGGCCTCCAGGGAATGGGGGGGGGCATGCTCACAGTCCCTTCAGGGGCCCCAAAGAGTTCTGCCCATGGAGGAGGAGCTGCCCCCTTGGCCACCGCCAGACCCCCACTTCCGCCGCCACTATAGCTCCGGAGGGCTCTATTTGTAGGTCCAGCAGGCGGTGGCCCACCCTTGCCCCTTGCAGAGTTCCTTGTGCTTGAGGAAGCAGCTCTGGACACGGAACTTGCGGCCGCAGTCCTCGCAGGCGTAGAGGGTCCCCTCGTGGGTCTTCATGTGCTCCGTCAGGTGGTGCTTCAGCTTGAACTTCTTGTTGCAGACAGAACAGCCAAAGGGGCGCAGGCTGAAGGTCAGCAGGATATGACGGTCCCGCTTGGGCTTCACCGCAAAGCGCTTACCGCACAGGCAGCCAAACTTCTTCCCGTCCGGGGCCGACAGCAGCTTGACAGGGGCATGGACCGCCTGGCCGTGGGCTGCCTGGGCCAGGATCTCATTGCCGTGGAGATCCAACGGCTTCCAGGAGCTCTCTGGGAAGGCCACCGAGTCCGCCGAGAAAACCTGGCCCTTCCCGGAGAAGCCCCCCGGAGGCGGAATTGGAGGAGGCGGAGGCGAGGGCCAGGAAGAGGCTCCAGGGAAGATGTAGCTGACCTGCCCTGACTCCTGGATCTCTGCCTGGCAGAGCCCCGGGGGCCCCTCGGACACCCCCAAGGCCCTCCCCAAGGGGCCGCCCATGCCTGCGGGCCCCTCCTCGGGGTCAAAGCGCTCCTGCTTAATGTAGAAGACCCGGGGGGCGCCCGCCTCGTGGGGGGAGGCGAATCCAGAGGAGGAGGAGGAGGAGGTGGAAGAGCCGGCTTGCTCCCCGCGGGGGGCCCTGGACCGGCCGCTCAGCCCCCCCTCTCCTTCAAGAACTTTTAGGGGCCCGTCAGGGGACCCCCGGCAGGCCACGTCCTCCTCCTCTTCGTCCTCGTCCTCCTCCTCAGGGTCGTCGTGGGGGACCCGGATCTTCACCACCTCGGCCTCCTCCTCCTCCTCCTCCTCGGGGGGCAGTCCAAGCCCCTCGGCTCCCCCCACACCAGAGGCAGAGGCCCCCGTGGCCCCGGCCTCCCCTCCGTCGTCGTCCCCCCGGGGCCCAAAGTATCCTCCGCTGCTGCTGGGGGACTGGCTCTCGGCTGGGACGCGTGGGGCGGCCCAGGGCCGGCAAGGCCCCCCGTCCAGCTCCTTGAGGATGCCCGAGAACTGGTCGACCACCTGCCACATCTGGAGGCCGCTGGCCACGAGGAGGTGGCTGGGCAGGGCCTCCAGCAGCAGCCTCAGGCGGCCGGAGTAGATGAGCTGCAGCAGGTTCTCGAAGGCCTGGGGCTCAATGACCCCCGGCAGGACCAGGCAGTCGGTGTCGCGGAGGAGGAGCTTGTCGTGGAAGTAGGGCGAGGCGGCCGCCAGGACGCTCTTGTGGGCCCGGAAGACCCGCCCCTGGACGTGGACGGACAGGTCACAGAACTTCCCCTCCAGGCGGTGCTTATTCAGTGACTCCAGCAGCACTGCTGCGTAGTGAGGGAACTGAATCTGCACGCTGCGCGTCTCCGCCTCCATCGCTGCGCCGGAACCGGGGCCACAAGGTCCTCCTCCTCTTCCTCTTCTTCTTTGAGGAGAGACAGCTGTGCTGCAAAAGAGTGGGGGAGGGGAGAGTGAGGGGGCGGAGGAGGCCCCCTTCTTGGGGAGGATGGGCGCTCCCACCACAGGCCACAGTTCGGACTAGTGTACGGGGCGAACAGCTTTTTCAGAGAGGCCTCAGGAGGGGAGGGGGGCCCATGACTGCGAGCCCCTCCTCGGGGGGGATGTAGCCCCAACTAGGATGGGAGTCAGGCCCAGGAAGGGAGACCCCAGGAAACCCTTGGAGACCCTTCCCCCCGAGTTCCGGTATTGCCGCTGAGGAGCCCTCTTGGGTCCGCTCCGCGCATGCGCGGGCTCCCCAACGGAGGACAAGGCGTGGCCAGAGGAGGCTCCTCCCCTTCTTCACCTGAGGCGGCGGCGACAGTAGCACTCGTCTCCCCGCGCTGCCGCTCCCGCTCGCCTGCCTGCCTTCCGCCGGAAGTGCCCCGACACGCCCAATCGGTTCCTCCCCCCGTCGCCACGCCCTTTCCCCGATCTTCACCAATGAGGAAACCGCCTGCGATAGGGTTCGGCCAATGAGAGGCCGGGAAGGCTGAAGGCCCGCCTCTGAAAGGGGCCCGCCCCGTTGCGTCACGAACGGGACCCGGCTGCGGGCGCCTCCCCTGTTGGCTGGCGCAATGACGCGAGGCTCGGGCGCCTGGCGACCAATCAGGGCGAGGTAGGGCGGTGCGGCTCCTGATTGGCCGACAGTCTTGAGGGCGGGCGAGAAGGGGCGATTGGCCAGTAGAGGTTTGAGCGACAGGAGGGAGAGGAACGCCTTGGCAGACAAGGGCTGGCTATGGAATTCTGGGAGTTGGAGTACTTTAACTCTCAGAATTCCATAGCCTTGAGCTAGGATGCTGAAAAGCGGTGCCAAACCGGGTTATTTCTCCAGTGTGAATGCAGCCTCAACTCTGCAGGAGGCCTGCGTGCTTTTGCTTCAGGAAGCCCTTTAACAGGCCTCTGGGCCCCCTGAAGGCTTCTGGGGAAAGCCAGCGCCCTCTGCCTGCGAAGGAAGGAGGCACTGCGGGCCCAAGGGCCAGGGCCAGAGGACGCCGCCCCGGGTCCCTTCGGAGGCGCCCGAAGGACTGGAGCGCAGCGCCTGGCCTCACGCCTCCAAAGGGCCCCGAGGCAGCTTCCTTCGGGCCCCGAAGGCCCAGGGACCGCAGGGCCAAAAAAGAGGGTCAGAGCCCTCCTGCCAGAAAAGGCAGGCCTAGGACTCTCGGCTTCCATTCCTTCCTCCGCTTTGCCTGAGGAAGAAGGAGCCGGCGTGAGTGTGCATTTGGGCTGGCCCCATAAAGGGACCCTTGCTTGGGTGCTGACTTTGTTATTGGGCTGCTTCCAGAGGTTGCCCCTCCGCCCTTCTGCCCTGCAGGAAGACATAGGACCCTGGGGTTGCCAGGGACCCCAGGGCCCCTTCTGCCAAGCAGGAAGGCCCTGCCCAGCCTTGTGGGTTTTGCCAGGGCTTGGCTGGTCAAGAGAAGAAAGATGGTTCTGGGGCACAATAGGAGACAAGGGCAGATCTCTGGGGAAGATCTCTGGGGAAGTTGGAGGAGACCCCAGGAAGGGCCCTGATCCAGTCCAACCCCTTCTACTGCCATGCAGGAACTCCCCATCAAAGCAGCCCCATTTTGGCAGATGGCCATCCAGCCTCTGCTTAAAGACAGCCTCCAAGGAGGGAGACTCCTCCAAAATCTCCACTGAGGGAGTGGGTCCCACTGTCAAACAGCTCTTACTGTCAGGTAGTCCCTCCTAAGTCTTCTTTCCTGCATCTGACATCCTTGGCTCTGGGTCCTGGAGCAGCAGAAATGAAGCTTGCTCCCTCCTCAACGTGGCACCCCTTCAAACACTTAAAGAGGGCTCTCATGTCAGCCCTTAACCTTCTCTTCTCCAGGCTAAAGAGACCCAGCCCAGCTTCCTCAGCAGCTGCTGATAAAGCTTTCCAGGCCCCTCAACATTTTGATGGCCCTTCCCTGGACACTGGTCCTCCTTGAATCGTGGCCTGGAGCATGTGGCCTCTCAGAGCCTTGGCGGCGCAGTGGTTCAATGCCTGCCCTGCAGCCACTCACAAAGCGCAAACCATAAGGTTGCAAGTTCAATACCAGCAAAAAAGGAGCTCAAGGTCAACTCAGGCTTGCATCCTTCCGAGGAGGTGGCTAAAATGAGATTGTTGGGGGCAATGAGCTGACCCTTTGTAAACTGCTGAGGGAGTGCTTAAGTGCACTGATAAGCGGTATAGAAATGTACTTGCTATTGCTATGGAAGCCCCTCTGCACACACCAGCCGTGCCTTTCTCTGCCCCGATGGAGGATGGGGAGTCCCTCTCTCTGGGAGGGAGAAGAGCCTCCCTTGCACCCGGTCACCTTGGGGGCAGCCACAGGCCTCTTGACCACACTGGCCTTTGCTGCAAGGCTGGCACCAGTGAGACTGGGCTCCTCAGCCACTGCTCCCAGGAAGGCAGGCACAAAGGGAGCAGAGAGTGTGCAGTGGCCAGAAGGACTCTCACCTGGGCCAGCCTTTGTGGCAAGATTGGCAAAAGCAAGACGCTTCTTGGTTGCTGCTCCCAAGCTGCAAAGGGAGCAGCACCGAGGAAAATTGGGAGTTTGCAACCCCAGGGGCCATCCAGTCCAGCCCCCAGCCTCTGCTTGGAAACAGGCCCCAAAGAAGGAGGCATGGGCTTCCACTGTCCAGCAGTTCTGACCGTTAGGAAGCTCTTCCTCATGTTTAGGCAGACCCTCTTTTCTTGGTGTTTGCACCCACTGTTCCAGATCCTATTCTCTAGAGAAGCAGAAAACAAGCTTGCTCCCTCTTGAATATGACATCCCTTCAAATATTTAAGCAGGGCTATCATATCACCTTTTCTCTTCTCCAGACAAAACATCCCCAGCTCCCTAAGTCGTTCCTCATAGGGCTTCATGGTTTCCAGATCCTTCACCATTTTGGTGATCCTGCTTTGGACACATGGCTCCAGTTTCTCAATGTCCTTTTTGAATTGTGGTGCCCACAACTGGACACAATATTCCAGGTGGGGCCTGACCGAAGCAGAATAGAGTGGCACTATGACTTCCCTTGATCTAGACACTAGACTTCTATTGATGCAGCCTAAAATTCCATTGGCCTTTTTAGCTGCCGCATTACACTGTTGACTCATGTTCAATTTCTGGTCTACTTGGACTCCCAGATCCCTTTCACACATAGAAGTCTCCTTAAGCCAGGTGTCCCCCATCATCCTATATCTGTGCATTTTATATTTCCGCCCTTACATTTCTCCGTGTTGAATTTCATTTTGTTAGTTTTGGCCCAGCTTTCTAGTCTATTCAGGTCATTTTGGATCTTGATCCTGTCCTCTGGGGTATTAGCTATTCCCCCTAATTTGGTATCATCTGCAAATTTGATAAGTATGCTCCCAATTCTGTCATCCAGGTCATTGATAAAGATGTTGAATAGCACTGGGCCCAGGACAGAGCCCTGTGGGACCCCACTGGTCACTTCTCTCCAGGATGAAAAGGAGCCATGGCTGACCATCCTTTGGGTTTGTCCAGTCAACCAGTTACAAATCCATGTTACAGTTGCCTTGTCTAGCCCACATTTTACAAGCTTGTCTGCAAGACTGTCATGGGAAACCTTGTCAAAGGCCTTACTGAAATCAAGATCTACTATATCCACAGCATTCCCTTCATCTAACAAGCTGGTCATTTTATCAAAGAAAGAAATCAGGTTTGTCTGGCATGACTTCTTTCTCAGAAACCCATGTTGACTTTTTGTGATTATGGCTTTGCCTTCTAGATGTTCTAGATGTTAATGATCTGCTCCAGAATCTTTCCTGGGATTGATGTCAGACTAACTGGAGGATCATTGTTGGGATCCTCTTTTTCCCCTTTTTGAAGATGGGGACAACGTTTGCCCTCCTCCATCTGCTGGGATCTCTCCTGTTCTCCAGGAGTTTTCAAATATGATTGCCAATGGCTCTGATATTACATTTGCCAGTTCTTTTAGTACCCTTGGATGTAGTTCATCTGGTCCTGGAGACTTATACATTTAGATTAACCAGGCATGCTTTCCCTTGTTGGGATGCAATTGCAATCGGCTCCAGAAGTGGTTTTGGGGAGGGGGTGCTGGATGGGGCTAATGCAATCCAAGGGGAGGGGGCTAGAGCCGTGACCCCCCAGGGACCCACACACCCTCCCTTCACCCGGAAGCCCCCTTATTCCCCTTCCTCTTCCCCTCCCCACCGCTGGAGTCTTCAATGGCTGACGTGGCATAAAAGACCAATTGCTTTTTATTAAACATTTTCTTCTGTTTTCACCACACACTCCAGAAAAAAAAATAAGAGGAAAAATAATAAATTTGACATAAAATAAACTTGAGAGCTTGAAAGAGAAAGAGACTGAGAATAGCCTGAGGGGAGGCCCACCTGCCCCATTGGGTCTGGGGTCCCAGCTGACCCGCCCCCCGATGGCCCCTTCCTGGTGGGGCGGTATGTACAGATGGGGGGCCCTGAGCAGGCCAGGAAAAGAGAGAAGAGGTCGAGAGAGAGCGCTCTCTTTCTTGTATGTACAGTACAAATCCCGCGGTAATTACACCTGGGGGGGCAGGCCATTTCAGGGAGCAGGCAGTCGGGTGGGGGGAAGGCAACGGGGGTCCGGGGGGTTCCACATATATACAAACTTTTATAATAATAATAATAATTAATAATAATAATAATAATAATAATCCATTGTCATCATAATAATACGTATAAATACCTACGGTGCCACCTGAGCCACCGTCACCGTCAGGGGGAGAAAAAGAACGAGGCCAAGCGAGCGAGGGGGGGGTGAAGGGGGTGTAAAACAAAAGGGGGAATGGGTCGGGGGCTGGAATGGCAATTGGGGAAGGGGCTGGGGGGAAAGCCAGAAAGAGAAGCACCCACGACACCCACGCACGGAGCGTGACCACGGCTTGCCCCCACCCAGCGGCGGCAGCGGCGGCGGCAACGGCAGAGTCGACCCCCACCTTGGGACCCAGGCGGCAGCACAACTGACTGGCCGGCCGAGTGACCGACGGGTGGACGGGCAACGGACGGGCAGACAGACAGACGGCGAGAGCGAGCAAGCAAGCAAGCAAGCACCAGGCGAGTAGGTGGGTGGCTTGGGGGTCCCCTCTCCCTCCGCTTCCCTCCACGGGGGGCTTCGGGGGGTAGCGACAGCTGTGGCACCCCCTCGCCCTCCCCCCGTCCTGAGCACCCTGCACAGCTGGGCAGTTCAAAAATGGCTTCTTCTTTTTGGAGGGGGAGGGAGGGGGTCCGAGAAGCACCCCAAACCTGCTGCTTCTCCCCAGAAATATTGGGGAAGGGGTCTGAGGCTGAAGGGGGTGCAGTTTGGGACAGGACTGGAGGCCCCCTTCTGCCACAAACCCTGAAAACAGAGCTATATCTATAGAGAAAGAGGGAGTTTTTGAGGGGCACACTGTACAGAGCAGGCAAAGCCCTTTGTCAGAGGATGGAGAGCGCAGAGATAGGGGGGCAGACCAGGGGGGGCTAGGAGAGAGGGAGGAGAGCACCACTTTGCTTTGGGGAGCCCTGGGCGTCCAGAGGCAGGGAGAGAGCCCCCCCAGCCCCCACGTTGTGGAAGAGCCACAGGGAGGGAAAAGAGGAGCCCTCCCCCCAAATCCATCGTGGCGGCCAACTAGGGGTCATGCCTCTCAAGGGAATCAGGGCCAACCTGCCCCCCACAAGGCAAAGCTGCTCTTCCCCAGCATCAAAAAGGGTTGTGGCAGAGTGGGGCAGAGGGCAAAAGTGGGGAACAGCCCCTACCTCCCCTTTCCCCACACCCCATTGCTGCTGCTGCTGCTGCCTCAATAAAGGCTGGGGGCAGGGGATGGGGGGGCCACTCCTGAGAAATATGGGGGGAAGGAAGGGGGAAGGGGGGACCCCTCCCCTCTCCTTTTGGGGGGCAGGGAAAGGACTCCGGATGGCGGATGGAGGTGAGGAGGGGTTTAGATTGTCGTCTGTGTCCTGCTATAAAACACCCTGAAGTTGCATCCAGGACCCCCAGAGGGAGGCCCCTGTGCGTGGCGGCGGCGGTGGGTCTGGACCGGCCCCCCACCCCACCCCTTGCCCCCCACCACAGCCCCCCACCGCCGCCGCTGCCTGCACCATGCGCCTGGGCTGGGCGGGGGTCCGGGGCGGGGGGGCGGTCGCTAGTGCTCAGACGCGGTGTTGCGAAACTCTCCATTTTCCGTGATCTGGAGTCGCGGGGGCGGAGGCGGTGGCCCGGGGAGGATCCCGTTCCAGGGGGGCCCCATAGCGGCGCTCAGACGCGGGTTTGCTGCACCCACGGCGGGAAACTGCCTCTCCTGCAACAGAGATGGGGGGCAAGAGAGAGGGGCACTTATTTATTAACGTCGGCGACACCTGGGGGGCTCCTCCACCTCCTTGCACCAGCCCCCCCTCACCCCAGGGGTCCCCAATCCCTCTCTGCCCCCAAAACAGCCCCCTCAACCTGGACCCAAGGTGAGAGAGGGAGGGGGCTGTGGCACCGGGGGTCCCTCCCTTCACCCACTACACACCCAATCTCGCTCCCTCCCTCTTTGTTGGTGAAAAGCTTCCCCCCACAAGCAAACTGGGGAGGAAGGTCCCTCCCTTTGCTGGGGCCCTGGCCTGGGGCTGCAAGGACCCCAGTGACCCTTCTTCCACCACCTCCGGGCCTCCTTTTGATGGGGGGTTCAGCCTTGTCGCAAGCAGACTCCCCTGAAGGGCAAAGGCTAGATATTTGGGAAAAGAATAAATGACAAGCAATGCCCCCTTGTGCGTTCCCCATCAGCGCCTGCTGTGCCAGTTCAGACCCATCACCGGATTGTGGCACAAACTTCAGCTGCCTCAGCAGGGTCAGACCTGGGTCCCTCAGAGCCTCGCCCGCCCCCTGGCTGCCCCCCAGCTGTGCTTTGCCTCTGGACAATGCCCGCCTCCCACCACAGGACTCTGGCTTTGCTCTGCAGAAGGCCTGAGCCATCAGGGACCATTTCAGGAGAGGGGGCACAGGGGGCTGCAACCTAACCCACAAGATTTTGGAAGCCCCTCCCCTTTGTCACTCCTTCCTCTGACCCTCTGGGAAACATGGGAGAGGCTGGATGAAGAGGGCTACCGACCAAGAGCAAGGAAGAGAAAGGTGATGAACCTGGATCAGGACCATGGGCCCCGATGGTCCCTCCACGTCCCCCCACCATGCCAAATGAAGACCCTCAGGGTGGGACAGCCTTGGGACAGGCTCCCCAATTCCGTCAGGTCACAAACCCCCACCCACCCACGCCACCTGTCCAATGGCACTGACCTCTGGGAGCCGACCATCCACTATGCAGCCAACTCCCCCATTGCAAACATGCAGGCCCTACTGACCTGCACCCCAGCTGTGCCATCGGCACTCCCCAAGTAACCCCCCAATGTACTCCCCGAACAAGGAGATGGACAGGACCGGCGCCTGAGTGGAATGGGTGCGGACAGACACAAGATGAGGGGGGCAAAGTGATGAGGGAGGCCAGGCCGGGGGAGGGGGTGGACGGAGAGACAGACAGCAGGCAGGGGGTTGAGCAGGGGGGGGAAACGACCTGGTCTTACCTTTGGGGTCCCCGTTTGCCTCCCCTATGTGGGTCCTTGGCACCGGGCTCCCAAGAAACCGTAATGAGGAGAGGCTGGGTCATCCAGAGGGAGGGGAAACACATCCCGGGGGGAAAGGGAATGGACCAGATCCCACCCTGCCCCAAAGGTTGCTTGTGATGCGCCTGTGGGCACACTTTGTGGCAGCTGAAGCCGTGGCAAGGGATGGGCTCTCTACGCATTTGGAGGCGGTGGGGAAGCCCCACTTCATGCCCCCTTCTGGCCATTCGGGGTGATGGGGGAGGCCCCCAGACACCTAGGAAGCACCACCGCCCATAGCCCACAGAACAGGAAGGGTTGTGAGGCAGTGGCTCTTCCCATGGAGACCGCCATCTCCACTGGGCCCTTGGGCTGTGCATGGGGGGGTGGATTGTGCCCAGAGGGCAGGAAGCGGGGCAAGAGAGGGGTCCCCACCTGTAGTGAGAGGGAAGGGCAGTCTCAGCCATGGCAGGCCCACTCTTCCTTCCTTCCTTCCTTCCTTCCTTCCTTCCTTCCTTCCCAAAATGTCCGTCCTTCCTCTTCTCTTCTCTTAACCCATAAACTGGGGACACAGCAGCCAACCCACATCCAGAAACCCTGCACCCCACTGGGAGAGCTGAGGTGGCGTTCCAGGGAGTGCCTGAGGTGCCCCACACTTGGACCTCTGGGGAAGTTTTCGAAACCTGAAGACCATGACGGGGGGGGGGGGGGGAAAGGGTATGGAATAAAGAGGAGGGGATGGGGGGAACAGGCAGCCCACCCCGCAAGCAGGTGGGTTTTGGGGGTGTTTACAAGGTAGAGGAGGTGGAGGTGGGGTAGTGGGAGGGGGTCTGGGAGCTACTCTGGAAGTGGGGGTGGGGGTGGGGAGGGGGCATGTGCAGGACCCACCTGGTCTGCTACCGAACGGCGAGGGTCCCCCCGATCCCTCCATGTGACAAAAGCAGAGTCATACAGAGTTACCTGGTGAACAGCTAGGACGAAATGGAGAAAACAGACGGGTCAAGGCCCAGCGGGGGGCATGGGGCAGGGGAGGGGGGCTTCCTTCCACACAGGCTAAGAGCAGCAACAGGGGAAACATGTGGACAGCTGGACGCATGGCTGGACGCATCCTGGAGGGAACAGCCCAGAAGAGGGACCCTGGCCAGCTGACTGGCTGGCATGCCTACCCATGGACAGACAGCCGAAAGAGGAACTTGTGCCGCGGAGAGATAGCAGCCCCACGGCCAGATCCCCAATCACTGCAGGCAGAATGTGAGCCCTTCAGTTCTCCTCTGGTGCTCCTGGGCCCCTTTCTGCTGCTCTCTCCTCCAGACCCTTCCTCTGTGCAAGGCACCTGGTGCCCCCTGCTCCTTAGGGGGTGCGTGGGGGTGTCAGGGAGTGCCCTGTGGGGATCCTCTGGGCCCCCTCCCTCCCCTCCTGGCTGAGCAGCCCCGCATGTGTGGAGGGGGAGCAGAAGCAGGCGTGGGGAAGAAGCATGGACAGACGGACGGGCGGACAGACAGAAGCACACGGAAGCTGCCCAGGCTGCGAGGGGGCCGGGGGCAGGAGACGCAGATGGGGCAGAGGGTGGGGGGCAGGTGGGTGGTGGGATGGCCATGAGGACACGGAATAGAACAATGACATTGTAATTTCCACCTGAGCGTCGAGCAGCCGCTTCCGCGTTTCGGAGGCGTCGAGGGCGGCCGAGTGATCCCTGCGCAGTTCCTCCTCCACCAGCATCAACCTGCAGGGACAGGCTTCACTGGAGTCAATCCGGGCCCCCCCACCCAGCGGGCAGGCGGCGGGAGCCGGGGCCGCCAGCAGCTGCGGGAACAGGGGGCTCCCCGAGGCAGCGGCTCCGGCGGTGGCGGCAGGGGCCCGGGGGAGGGAAGCCCCCGCCCCATCCATCCATACTGGCGGCCTCCCAGGGGAACCCAGCCCACCTTGGCGGGGGAGGGGAGATTGCAGCCCACCCTCCCTCCCTCCTGAGCCGGGCCTCCACTCTTGCCCTTGGTCTGATAAGTGGGAGGCTCTCGGCCCCCCAGCAAAGCCCGCCCCGGAGCTCACCTGCCAATGATGCTCTTGATCTGGGAGTCCTTCTCCACCTGCTGCTGGCGGAGACGCTTCTCACTCTGCTCCAGGCGCTGCTGGTACTGCTGGAGGATCTTGCTGGTCTGCTCCTCCTGGGTGAGGAGGCGCCGCTCGTACTCCTCCAGCTTCCGGTTGGACATGTGCAGGCGCTCCTTCAGCGAGTGGATCTCCTCCTCGTACTCCTTCACCTGCAGATGGGAGAAGATAGGATGGGATGGGACAGGACAGGAAGGGACAGGAGATGAGTGGATGGGATTGGATAGGATGGGATGGGAATGGAGAGGACAGCAAAGGACAGGGCAGGAGAACGTGGTACAGGAGTAGAGTTAAGTGGATAAGATGGGAGTGTTTTGGATGGGTCAGGAAGGAACGGGGAAGGAGGGGGCAGGACAGGAGTGAATGGGAGGGACAGCACAGGAAGGGACAGGCGTGAAGTGGATAGAACAGGAGTGGACAGGACGGCCATGGAGTGGAGTGAATGGGATGGGAGTGGAC
Organism: Sceloporus occidentalis; assembly: GCA_023333645.1. Lineage (NCBI taxonomy): Eukaryota > Metazoa > Chordata > Lepidosauria > Squamata > Phrynosomatidae > Sceloporus > Sceloporus occidentalis. Next base: position 159,396 of record JALMGF010000201.1, read on the forward strand.
AGAACAGAACAGAAAGGGATGGGACAGAGTGCACAGCAAGGGACAGGAGTGGACAGGACAGACGTGGAGTGGAGTGGAGTGGAGTGGATAGATGGAATGGGAGTGGACAGGACAGAACAGGAAGGGATGGGAGGGGACAGGAAGGGAGGGAAGTCAATGGGACAGGACAGGAGTGAATCGGAGGAGATGGGATGGGAGTGGACGGGACGGAGCTACTCTGTCAGCCTCACAGCCAGTGGTCTGTCCGGTCCAGCCCTGACCCCACAGCCAAGGGAAATGGAGAGGCAGAGCCAGAAGGCTGTGTGCTTCCTGTGTGCAATCTCTTCCCACTCCCTCAGCATGCATTAAGCCAAATATGTGTGTCCTCGGGCCATTAGCTCCCACCCCTCCCAGCAGCTCCAAGACTCTGCCCAGTTGCAACTGGGAAGGTTTTGGAAGGCCTTTGGGCAGGTGACCCCCCCTCCTGCTGGGAAGACTGGCTCCTGCACTTGTGTCCTTCCCAGATCCCCCACACACACACACAATTTTCCACTTTGCCAGACAGGGAGCTCTTATGGCATGGCTCTTACTCCTCCTTGGAGATCCTGTTCTGATGCCCCGTTCTGTCCTTTCTTGGCGACCACCGCCCCTGGGACCCTCCCTGGCAGGAAAGGCAAGGGCTGGGGAGGGCCACCTAATTACCCGGTCCAGCCGACTCTCGTCCATGGACTTGGAGTACTCCTTCAGCTTGTACTCCTCCCGCTCAATGTGGGAGCTCTCGATGTCGGCCGAGAGGTGGGGCATGTTGGAGACCCAGGCGACTGTCCGCTCCGAGGCCGGCAGGGCCGGGTTCAGCGTGGAAGGCGTGTGCGATGTCTGCCAGGGAAAAGAGTGGGTGGGTCAGCCCACCTGCTGGTCAGCAGCTCCACACCTCCCCCTGTGCCCAGGGTTATTGCTCCACCCGACAGTATCCCTTACACACACACCACAAGGAAGGAGGTGTGACGGCAGCAGCGGCGACGCAGGCACCCTGGTCCTCAAAGTGTGCACAGCAGCCGGCTCCAAGAAAGTGTTGGGGGCCATGATTGCTGGGAGGGTAAGGGGAGAGGAGCAGAATCATGGCTGCTGATGCCACATGGCTGCCCAAGAATGGAAACGGCAGCAAGGGCCTCTCACACGGAGGCAATAAAGGAACAGCAGTGAGATGGAGAGCTTATTGGTGGGTTTTCCCCATCAGTGAAAAGGTGCACTACAAGAACGGATGGAATGCAAGGTGGCGGCAGCAGGACGGACATGACGTCTTGCAATAAGTACTGGCCAAAGACACTTTTAGCCTGTTAAAAGTTTGTTTTTTGGCCTTGGGAGGTAAAGCCCTTAGCCTAGGAGACACATTGCAATTTCTTCCATTCCTTTGCACATGTCCCAGGGTTTTCTGGATGAGACGGGTTGTCTAAATCCATGTTAGCAGACCCGGTTATGGGACGGAGAAGGCTTTGGTCCCCTTGGCGGATGACCAATGCAGGGAACCGGAGAAGGGGAGTGTGTCCCTGTTAGTCCCCCTAGGCAGCTTTTGATAATGTCAGTCACAGTCTTCTTGTGGGCTGCCTCTCTGGGGTGAGACTTGGGGGGGGGGGGCTGTCATGCGGTGGCTCCAATCATTCTTGGGGAAGCAAATTTGGAAGGTGATGTTGGGGGATTCCTGTTTGATTCCCTGGCCCTCCCACAGGGTTCTGTTCGGTCCCTCATGCTATTCGACATACACAGGAAGCTGCTGGGAGAGGCCATCTGGAGTTCTGAGGTGTGTATGGGTTCGTGGATGACACCTGACTCTGTCTCTCCTTTGCATCCGATTCCAAGGAAGCTGTCTCTGGACTGAACCAAGGGTGGCTGTCAGTAATGGATGGGATAAGGGCAAACAAATTGGAGCTTAATCCAGACAAGACAGAGGTGTTCCTGGTCAGTAGAAAGGCAGGTCAGGGAAATGGGGCTGTGCCTGTGTTGGATGGGGTCACACTCCCCCACAAGTCTCAGGCTCAACTCTGAGCCTGGATGCCCAGCTCTCACAAGTGGCCAGGAGTGCATTTGCACGGCCAAAATGGGCCTGCCAGCTAAAGCCATTCCTTGAGGCATCCAATTGGCCACATGCCTTGATTGCATCCCATTTGGACTACTGTAACACCCTCTATCTGGAGCTACCTTTGGAAACCCTTCAAAACCTTCAGCAGGTCCAAAATGCAGTGGCCAGAATGCTGACCAGGGCTATTATTTATTTATTTATTTATTTAGTGCTGTAGATTTGCTAGTTATAGGCAGCATATAGCTCCTTTGCTGGAACAGCTTCACTGGCCACCAGTCCATTTCTGGGCATAATTCAAAGTGCTGTTTATGTCGTATAAAGCCATGTATGGCTTAGGTCCAGACTATTTGAATCCTACCAGACTTCAGAGATCATCAGGGGAAGGCTTTCTCTTGGTCTCTTCACCATTGCAGGCTCGCCTGGGGAGACCACCAAAATGGTGAAGGGCCTGGAAACCATGCCTTATGAGGAAAGGGAGCTGGGGATGTTTAGCCTGGAAAGGAGATGGGTAAGAGGTGATATGAGAGCCCTGTTTAATTATTTGAAGGGATGTCATATTGAGGAGAGAGCAAGCTTGTTTTCTGCTGCTCCAGAGAACAGGACACAATGGAGCAATGGATGCTACAAGAAAGGAAATTCCACCCAAACCTTAGGAGGAACTTCCTGACAGGAAGAGTTGTTCGACATCCTCAATATGGCATCCCTTCAAGTATTTAAACAGGGCTATCATATCACCTCTTAACCTCCTGTTCTCCAGCTAAACATTCCCAGCTCCGTAAGTCATTCCTCATAGAGCTTTATGGTTTCCAGACCCTTCACCATTTTAGTCACTCTTCTTTGAACATGCTCCAGTTTCTCAATGTCCTTCTTGAATTGTTTTGCCCAGAACTGGACACAATATTCCAGGTGGGGCCTGACCAAAGCAGAATAGAGCGGCACTATTACTTCCCTTGATCTAGACACTATACAGCGCGCCCGCATCATACGTGGGCGTGCCTTACGCGGCTTGAGCATACGCGCTCAAGCTGTGGGGCATGCGCGGGGCAGAAGGGGCGGCGCGTCCCATTCAATTGAATGGGCATGCGGGCCCATTGCACCCCGCGCGCCGCCGTGCACGAGCCCCATTGTTTATAATGGGGCTTGAGCATAGGCGGAATTCGCCTTATGCGGCGGGATCCGGAACGGATCCCCGCGTAAGGCGAGGGCCCACTGTACTTCTATTGATGCAGCCTAGGATCACATTGGCCTTTTTAGCTGCCGCATTGCACTGTTGACTCATGTTCAACTTGTGGTTTACTTGGACTCCCAGATCCCTTTCACATGTGTAAGTCTCTCATTCAGCCAGGTGCACCCCATAATCCTATATCTGTGCATTTCATTTTTCTGCCCTAAGTGCAGTACCTTACATTTCTCCGTGTTGAATTTCATTTTCTTAGCTTTGGTCCAGCTTTAAAGTCTATTCAAGTCATTTTGGATCTTGATCCTGTCCTCTGGAGTATTAGCTATTCCTCCTAATTTGGTGTCATCTGCAAATTTGATAAGTATGCCCCCAATCCTGTCATCCAGGTCATTGATAAAGATGTTGAATAGCACTGGCCCCAGGACAGAGCCCCACTGGACACCCCACTGGTCACTTCTCTACAGAGGAAGAAGAAGAGCTATTGTTGAGTATCTATGTGTGTATGCGTGCGTACACACACACACACACACACACACACTAACCTGACGAAAGAGGCCTTCAAATATTGTCGCATCAGCCTTTCTGACGAGAAACATCCCACCATTTTGAGATGGGCTTCCTTTATGCAAGAGCCACCTTGGCTGCTCTACAGATTTCTCCCATGTGCTGCATTCAAATGCCCTGCAGTTGAAGACTGTTGTGTCTCTTATCCTTTGGCTAATACCAAAGAGTGGCCTCTTAGAATCATAGCAGAATGCGACAGTCAAGAGCGCCTGCTATCAGCTTCGGCTGATACGCCAGCTGCGCCCTTTCCTGGAACAGGGTGACCTCAAAACTGTAGTACATGCGCTGGTAACCTGAAGACTTGACTTTTGCAATGCGCTCTACATGGGGCTACCCTTGTGCCTAGTCCGGAAACTCCAGTTGGTACAGAATATGGCAGCCAGGTTGGTCACAGGAACAGCGAGGAGAGACCATATAACACCAATATTGAAGTCTCTCCACTGGCTGCTTGTTAGTTTCTGGGCACAGTACAAGGTGTTGGTGCTGGTGGCGCAGTGGTTAAATGCCTGTACTGCAGCCATTCACTCAAAACCACAAGGTTGCGAGTTCAAGACCAGCAAAAGGGCCCAAGCTCGACTCAGTCTTGCATCCTTCTGAGGAGGGAGCTAAAATGAGTACCCAGACTGTTGGGGGCAAATTAGCTGACTTGCTAATTAGCTTACTTGCTGTTCACCGCTATGATCTTTGGAATAGTGGTATATAAATAAAACAAATTATTAAATTAATTATTATCACCTTTAAAGCCCTACATGGCTTGGGCACAACCTGTCTAAGGGATCACCTGCTTCCATACATTCAGGTCCTCTGGGAGGAATTTACTACAGCCCTTAAAGACCAGGTTGACGGTGACCTACCAGAGGACATTTTCTCCAGCCGCTCGCAATTTATGGAATGGCCGCCGGACGAGATCTGCTAAATTACCAATCTAGAGAGCTTCCATAAAGCCATTAAGACAGATCTCTTCTGGCAAGCCTTCCTAGAATAAAATACTCGGCCACGAATAAGACTTCCCTATTTATCAAACTCTGCCCATGGTTATTATTTGGATTATTTGGATTTTAGCATGTTAGTTTTAATCTTATACTGTTTAATCTTGTTTTAAGGTGGGAGACTATGTATATATGGATGTATTTTAGCTTGTTGTACGCCAGTTTCATTGCTTGGCAAAAAGCGGGATAGAAATAACAATTTTATTATTATTTATTGTTATTATCTTAATATTGGCTAATAAAGTCCATCCTCTCAGGGGTATCTTCCCCCACCTGCTTCCCCAACATGATGCTAGGTCTGCACCTCCCCAACCATTGGATCATCTTCCGGACCCAAAGCTGGCTCTGCAACAGCACTGGTCAGTGCCAAAGCTGGGCCCATGTCCGTGCAACACACGCGACATGCTTGGCAGGCGGGATCTGCCCTGAGTGAGAACAGAGAGCCCCTCTTCACACTCCTCTTCTGGCAACACACACGAAGCCAAAGGAGAGGCTGGCCACCCAGGGGAGGAAGGGCAACAAGGCCCTCCAGCTTTTGTGGGGGGATCATAGAATCGTAGAGTTGGAAGGGACCCCTAGGGCCCTGATCCAGTCCAACCCCCTTCTTCTGCCATGCAGGAACTCTGAATCAAAGCATCCCCAATGACAGACGGCCATCCAGCCTCTGTTTAAAGACCTCCAAGGAGGGAGATCCCACCACAATCTCCGAGGAAGGAGTGTATTCCACTGCAAAACTTCTCCATGGCTTCTGCCACTTCACGAATCTTTGCAGCATCTGTGGGGTGCTGTGGGGCCTTTTTTCCAGCTGCTGCATCTGCTGGGTTTATGTCCCGTGTGGGACTCTCCAGCCAATCTGTGGCACTTTTGCCATGCGGCAAGGTGGGCATGTGCCAAAGGGACCACCCTGCACAAAAATGCCTTCCTTCGTCTCTTGGCTACGACGGGCCTCATTGCCCCAATAAGGCACATGTCCCATGGGGCTTCTTATGGGGAACAATCAGCAAAGGGGTTGCTTCTGCTCTATGCCATGGCCCCTAGAAAAGGGGGCAGGTACAACGGACCCCCAAAACACGCACACACACCCACAGACAGACATCTCACTGCTGTTCCCTCTGCCTCCCTGCCAGCTATGTTCACCACTGAATCCTGGTGCTATGGGGTCACTGACCAAGCAAAAGCCCCACAGCCAATGGAGATTTGCATTGCAGACCTCCCCCCACCCGGGAGCCGGAAGCCTCCTCCCAAAAAAAAACGATGGGGGAGATCTGGTGACCACCTGAGCAGAGACCCACCAAGGCAAACATCCCTGACAGACAGCCATCTAACATCAACATTAGGAGGAACTTCCTGAGAGTCAGGGCTGTTCAACAGTGGAACACACTCTTTCGGAGATTTTGATGGAGTCTCCTTCCTTGGAGGTCTTTAAACATAGGTTAGATGGCCATCTGTCAATGGGGATGCTTTGAGAGTTCCTGCATGGCAGAATGGGTTGGACTGGATCAGGGTCCTTGGGGTCTCTTCCAGCTCTATGGTTCTATGATTCTATGAAAGGGAGTACCCTTGGCATGACCTTGGCCCACCCTGGAGGAGGGCACCCGGACCCCTGCCCAGCACACGCGGCCACCCACCTGCTTGGTGAGGGATGGCTTGAGGGCGGAGGGGGTCTCCTTGGCCAGTGACTGCTGCCGCCCGCGCGCCGGTCCGTAGGGGGCGTCCGGCTGGAGGAGGTTGCCACTGGAGGGCCGGGGCTTCTGGGCGGCTGAGACGGTGAGCTGCTGGGACTTCCCCCGCTGAAGGGGGGGCTGCAGGGGCGGGGGCTGCTGCGGGGGAGCGGCGGCTGTGGAGGGGGTGCGCTGGGGCTGGGGCCCAATGGTAATCTGCGGGGGTGAGAGCATGTTCTGCAGGTTCTCCTGGAGGGAGAGCTGCCGCTTGGTGAACTCGGAGCCCTGCCGGGTGAACTCGTCACTGTAACTGTGGCTGTGGATGATGTGCTTGCTGGTGGCGGAGGCGGCGGAGAGGTCCTCGCTCTTGCTGTAGCCATGGAAGGGGGCAAAGGCGGCTGTGGCAGCGTCCGGGTTGCCCTCTGCCGGCCGGTGTTGGTGCGGATGGAGGGGCCCGCCGTGGCCCCCGGCCGCCGGACCGTCAGAGGCCATGTGGAAGAGGGGGTTCTGGAAGGAGAGGGGGATCCTCAGCTGCTGGGCGGAAGAGGTGCCCCCACCGCCCCCGCCCAGGCCGTCAGCGGTCATGCCCATCTGGCTGAGGCGGAGGCCGGCGGCGATGCTGGAGCCGCTGCCCTGGGAGAGGCGGCTGGGCCGGAGCCCCAGGCCAGCTGTGATGGAGGCCTGGCTGCTGTTGAGGAGGTCGCCCACGCTGTGGAGGTTGGAGATGCTGTTCATGCGGCTGTCCTGCAGGTCCAGCATGGAGACGCTCTTGTTGACGCTCAGCACCTTCTGGTCAGGCTCCGTGATGTCCGAGCTGCTGGTGCAGTAGGCCGGGGAGGAGCGGGCCAGTGGGGGCCGGGTCACGAAGAACATGTCCTTAGAGCCCTTCTCCTTTGTGGGGGAGGACAGCCTGGTCATGTCTACGGAGCTGCGGGGGGAAGGGGGACAAAGGGGCTATCAGCGGAGGACAGTGGGCCCGACCCCCCTCCACCTCACAGGGACAACGGCAGCAGCCCACTGGACACATGCGCCGGATGACCCTTCCCACTCTCTGTGCCTCCACAAAAGGGCAGGTGGTCAGACTTGGTGGGGAGGCCCATAGGGGTGGCCAGAGAGTGGCCAACAGGCATTCGGAGGCAGCCACAGGTAGCCACCCCAGCTAGCTGCTACTAACAGACTTCCAGGGTGTGATGGCGGCAGTGAAATGACCGAGGTAATGTGGAAATGGGAAGCAGAAAAGCATGGTAGGTGTGAATGGCTTCCAGTGTGGCACCCTGCACTAGAAATTGGGAGAAGGGAGGAGACTATCATTTCAGGGGGAAGCACTCTCCGTGATTTACCCACCTACGGCAATAGCTCTGCTCCTGCGGACAGTGGTGGGGAGGGTCCCGATGCAGGGAGGCACAGAGAGTGGAGCTGCCGCCTGGGACCTCACAGGGCACAGAGTGACTGCTCCCCATGAAGGGGCGCTAGAGACACCGGGGAAGTCCCAGGCCTTGGGGGGCTTGGTCTGCAGCGCCCAATGGAGAAAGACCAACAGTGCCCGCTCTATGCCAGGTGTGGGTGGGAATGCCAGGGACAATGAGGGTATGGGAGCTGGCAGGACTCACCTGTTGATGCCCCGCATCATGTAGGGCTGCATATCGACAGAGCTGCATGCCAGGGTAGGTGGGCAGAGAAAGAGAGAGTGCAGTGCAAAGGTCAGGATGGACGCTCACGGGTCACCCTTGGGCCCCTACCGAGGGAGGCTTCCCTCTGCTCCCAATGTGCAACCCCGCCTCCTTCCCATGCCGAGGGCTTTCCGAGAAGCCCCTTCAAAGCCCCAGTCCTGCCAGACCTGTTGAGGTCGCGCATCATGTAGGAGGACTGGACTTCCGCAGAGGGTCCCCGGAGGACGAGGGGCTTGGGCTGGAGCCGGTCTCCCTGGTGGCTGGGCTGGCGCTGGATGTGGGGGTTCCTGAGAGCGAGGCTGATGTCATTGAGGAGCCGGGGCAGCGGGCCGAGTTTCATCAGGGCCTCCTGGGAGGGGAGAAGGGAGACGGTGAGACCCTGGAAGGATGCTCCTTTTGCCAGCCCTCCTGCAGTGGCAGCAGGTGGCACATGAGTCCCCTTTGGAGGACAGACAACAGGCGTGGGTACCTTGCTGAGCTGGGGCATGACTTCCCAGAGGAGGGCATGTAGGGTGGAGAGCTCCCGCCCGAGGTCGATGTAGCCCTCGAAGCTGCTGCTGTTGGTGAGCGTGTCCAGGTTGGAGATTTCATAGAGGAACTGCTGCATGCTGGCCCACTCCAGCTCCAGGAACTCGTTCATGAAGGCCATGTACTCCTCCTTGCTCCCAAACCTGTGGCAAACGCCCACCAGGAGGTGGGGAGGGGGGTCAGGCAGACATGTAGGGCCCCCAAAAGGTCCACGCTGTGGGCATCTAAGGGCAGCCCTTCCCTGGTTGGGAGGCTCGGCTCCCAGATTCTACGTAGCAAAGGCCGCCTGCAGCACCAGCTGGACTAGAGACCCAGCATGCATTTCCTTCCTTCCTTCCTTCCTTCCTTCCTTCCTTCCTTCCTTTTTAAAAAGGAGACAGTGATATTTTATTAATTATTATTATTATTATTATTATTATTATTATTATTATTATTATTATGGAGTTCTGCTTGGGGCAAATGTCTTTTTATCTAGAGGGAGCCCATGACACAAAGGTAGCCCTGAGGGAGGGAGGGATGCTCCATGGGCCTGGAGGACACTGGATACCAATTCCCTGGTGCTCTGAATGCACATCCAGAGACTGGCTAGAAAGTGCCAGAGTAGCCAATGCTTACCCAAAGTGCCTGATGCACTGATTGGAAAAAACGGATGCAGATTGAAACACTTTTGCTAGTGCCCAGATGGGAACCTTCTCAATTGCAGAATTGGAGGAGGCCTTAAGGGCCATGCATTCCAGCCCCCTTCGGCCATTGAGGAAGACACCATCCAAGCCCTCTCTGTGACCAAAGGCCACCCAGACGCTCTCAGGCATCTGAAGGACCGTCCTTGCACCCGAGGGCCACCTTGGGTTGGAACGGGTCTGGCAGTGTCTTTTGGGAGGGGGCCACATTGGAGATCCTAGAGGAAGTCCACCTTTGCCAACCCACTGACCCAAGTGAGCAGATCAGATCATGACTTGGGACCAGATCAGACTTTACTTCCTTGGCACACTTTACTCTCATAACCTTTTCTTCTCCAAGGAGTTGAGGATGTTTTGGCCTGGAGAAGAGACGGTTAAGAGGTGATATGATGGCCCTGTCTAAATACTTGAAGGGATGTCATATTGATGAGGGAGCAAGCTTGTTTTCTGCTGCTCCAGCGAACAGGACACAATGGAGCAATGGATGCAAACTGCAGGAAAAGTGATTCCAGCTCAACATTAGGAGGAACTTCCTGACAGTAAGAGCTATTTGATAGTGGAAGATGCTCCCTTGGATATTTTGGTGGAGTCTCCTTCTTGGGATGTCTTTAAGCAGAGGCTGGATGGCCATCTGTCTCAGGGAGTGCTTTGATTGTGAATTCCTGCATGGCAGAAGAATGGGGTTGGACTGGATCAGGCCCTTGGGGTCTCTTCCAATTCTAGGAATCTATGATTCCTCTGAATGTTACAAGTCACTCCTGAGCTGAAAACACTCACTGACAGCCAGGAGATGCAAATGATGAAACGTGTCGCCATTTGGATAAAAATGTGGGTTCTGTGGGTGATAAGCCTTGCTGGGATGGCTGCTCTGGCCTAACTGCCCCCTTGTGTCTCTTGGTCCGAGAGCGGAGGGGCCACTAGCCCTGGTCACTGCGAGGGTCTCCTTTAGACATGGATAGCCACCCCAAAAGCCAGCCTCTGGCCCAGAGAGGACTGAAGCAATGGGGGAAATGTAGGGAAGGAGCACCAAAGGGACAGCGGGGGGGGCAGTGGAGGGTTTTTTAGGGCCAAGGAGCACCCTGGTTGGATGAGAAAACCAGCTGGCAATGCCTGAGGTGGCCAGCCGGCTGACTCTTCTCCGACCAGGGCTGTAGCCAACAGAGATGGGTTCTGACTGGATTCTGGAAGAGACAAACTGGCCCGCTTTGGACTATGACTCCTCAAATTCCCCTGCCGCCAGGGAGATTCTGGGAGGCACCGTCCAGACAAGCGTGGTCCCTGGTATTGGCAAGAGAGGGTCTCCCAACTCCCCCTTCACCCCCCCCAGGCTGTCCTGAGGCACCCCATGGGGAGGGGGCCAGGGCCATGCCCACCAGAAAGGGGGCAACGGGGGTGGCCAATGCTCCCGTGCCCTCCCAAACTGGCCCTGCCCACAGCCAAGCCCCAACAAAGGGGGCCGTGCCCTGGGAAGAGGGGCTTTTGGGGATGAAGGGAGCACAAGCAGAGGGAAAGGGACACTTGCTGGCAGCAGCCGTGATCTCTCTGGGAAGTCCCTCCAGGGCGCAATCTCTGGTGCAGCCACTTGGGGAAAGCAGGGAGTGCTCCCTGCCTTTCCCAATGGGACACTATAGGAACAGCAAAGGTAACCTCTTGCTAATGAGTATCTCAGTGCCCTCTCTGGACTGCCATATCTGGAACAAGCAACTACTACCTGGGTGAACCAGAGTAACAGATAAACTAGTAACTAGATAAAGTTGCTAAAGTAACTTTTTGCAAACCAGAGCTCTCATCTCCTGGAGCCTGGCCCACCCTGCTCCCCTTTCCCAAGACCCCTTCCACCATGGGAGGGGGCTTATGGCGCCACTCACTTGGAGAAGTTGGCGAGGTTCTGGATGACCTTAGCGATGAGGGTGAGGGTGCGCGACGTCTGCTCGTCCGGGTATTCCTGCATGAGGCCGAAGAGGCTGGGGGACATGACGGCCGGGCAGAGGAAGCGCAGGAAGAGGGAGGCGCTGATCAGGCGGTCGGCAATGTCCTCCCGGCCACGCTCAGCGCAGCGCAGCCGCCAGGACGCAAAGACCTCCTTCAGCTCCCGTGGAAAGACGCTGCAGGGGAGGGAAGAAGGAGTGAATGGGAAGCAGTGGCACAACATTCCCCCAGCTGAACCCTGAGGCCACTTCCCCAGCCCCAAGGGCCCCCTCCCCTGACCCCTCCGACCCATGTCAGACCCCCCCCCAAAAAAAAAAAACTCCTGGGCAAAGACAGTGAGGGGGGAATGGAAGGGGATCCCTCCCTCCTTTCTTTCTTTATCTCCTTTCTCTGCTTCCTTCTTTTCCTCCCTCTTTCTTCCTTCCTTTTTCCCCCTTTTCCTCCCTCCCTCTCTTCCTCTTTCCTTATTTCCTTCTCTCCCTTCCTGTCTCTCACTCCTTGCTTCCTTCTTTATTCTCTCCATCCCTCCCTCGCTACATCTCTCCCTCTTTACTTACTTCCTGCTTTATTTTGTTCCTTTCCCTCCTTCTCATTCCTTCCTTCCTTCCCTCCCTCTCTTTTCCCCTCCATCTCTTCCACTCTCCTTCCTTTTCCACTTTCTCCACCCCTCCATGTTTCCTCCCTCCCTCCCTCCCTCCCTTCTTTCCTTCCCTCCCTCCCTCCCCCCTCCGTGCCCCAGTACTGACCAGTGGGAGTTGACCACCTTGCAGAGGGCCAGTTCACAGCACATCCGGAGGTTGGCCTGGTGGTCAGCCAGGGTGGAGGTTGAGCACTTCATGGGGTCCACTTCGCAGTTCTCCTCCGACTCGTACAGAGCGCGGATGAATTCGCCTGCAGGGAGATGGAGGAGTTGGCGTGGGGGGGGGGCTCACAGAGGACCAGACCCTGCTTGGCTCCCCCCCCCCAGGCACACTGGACCTCCAGGACCACACAGACATGTCCATATCCTCCTCCTAACCTCCAGCCAACGGGTTCTGGCCTTCCCCCCACCTCAAAATTACATGACCCCCACTTTTCGCCCCCTTCCTCCCCCTGAGACCCCCACCATGGAGAGGCTCTGAGGCTGGGCAGTCAGCCATGGGTGGGAGAAAGCAGACCAGGTGGCGGATGCCATGGCTGGCAGGGGGGCACCTGCACGGCCCCCTTCCTCCTTGCACAGACCCACATCCACACACCCCCAGCAGCCCCTTACCAATGGCATCCTTGAGGTATTTTTGTCCGATCAACTTGAGATACTCCTCTATGGCTTTGGTGGCCAGTGTGTTCTCCCGGAAGATCAGGTGCTCCCGGTCCATGAAGCGGTCCACTTCCGTCATGGCCATGTCCGAGAGGAAGTCCTGCCATGAGGGGGAAGGCAGGCGTGTGCCACCACATTTGGAAGAGGGGGCAGGAGGGTCCTCCTGACTGCTTGACTACCCGGCCGACCCCCACGTGCCGCCCGCCACCCTCCCTCCCTCCCTCCCTCCCTCCCTGGGGTACCTTGGCCTTGCCGGTGCTCTGGAGGATGTGGACGAGGGCACAGGCCACCTCCTCCTTGCTCTTGACACTCAGCACGGGCTCCAGAACAGCGCAGAGCATGCGGTAGTTGTTGGTGACATACTCGGCAAACTCCTTGTAGAGCTCCATGGGGAGGATGCTCATGGTCTGGAAGCGGCTCTTGACCCGGACGGCCGGGCAGCCAGACTTGCTCTTGCTGGCACTCGGCTGGCTGAGAGGGTACCACTGCTCCGCAAAGTGGCGGCCGGTCACGCTGGCGATGGGGATGCTGACCATGCCCACGTAGTTGCTCCGGTCTTTCTTCCGTTTCTTGTCCGTGTCCTTGTAGAGGTGCAGCCGGATGGTCCGCACTGCTGGCAGGTTGTTGAACTCAAAATGCTCCCCCCAAAAGACGTTGTCTGTGCGCACTTTGCTGGTGGTCCGCGCATACAGCATGTCGTCTAGGCACAGCTCGCAGTAGTAGCGCTTCTTGGGGGGCAGGTCCCGCGCCTCAATGATCCACAGCTTCAGCACATTGTCCACGCGCCGACTGTTGTCCTGGATGGAGCAGAGGGGCAGAGAGTGCGGTAGGAAGCATCTCCATTGCTCCGTGCCCCCACCCCAAAGAGAGCATTGGGTCCACAGGAGGACTCCACGATTCAAGAAGGACAAGCTAGAGCAGGTCCAGAGGAGGGCCACCAAAATGGTGAAAGGTCTGGAAACCACCAAGTCCTATGAGGAGAGACTTAGGAAGCTGGGGATGTTTAGTCTGGAGAAGAGAAAGAGACTCTTCTTAGGAAATTTATCCCCTCTTAGATGCTACCTCAAGATGTTCGACCGCAATTAGATTGAGATACTCAGGACCTTTTATATGATGTTTTTAAATATGTCTATGTTATTCTGTCTATTTTATTCTGTTTTGTATTGGTTACTTGATACTTGATGTGAACCGCTTTGATCATTTTGGAAAAGCGGTATATAAATAAAGTTTTTTAAAAAAAGAAGCGATATGATAGCCCTGTTTAAATATTGGAACGGAAGTCATATTGAGGAGGGAGCAATCTTGTTTTCTGATGCTCCAGAGAAAAGGACACAATGGAGCAATGGAGGCAAGGTACAGGAAAATAGATTCCACCAAACATTAGGAGGAATGTCTTGATGGTAAGAGTGTTGGAAATAGAGATTGCGTCAATGTTTGTCTCTATGATCGCTGGAGTAGAGAGAGGACTTGCAACTTGTTTATCTCTCCATGCTCCCTCGGTCAGTGTGAATGAAATAAGGTCTCTTGCGCTCCCCTCGCCTTCTCTGCGAAAGGTGAAAAGTTGGACTGGGACTCTTTGTTCCCTTCGTCTTCCTGTCTTTAGCTCCAAGATGGACGCAGGCACAAGGCTCTGCCTCAAAATGCCTCCTCGCTTACATTCACTCATGAGAGTCACTTTTTAGGGACTCTTCCATTAAGATATAGTTTTCCTACCGACTGCCTGTCTCCCGGATACTAGATGGATTCTTCGTAAGTAAAGCAAGTCTTACTTTTTACCTTACCAGAGTATCCTGGTCTTATTCCCAGAAGCTCAGATGTCCAGAGGCACGCTGCTGCTCTCCTTAGCGTATGAGTTAGAAATACTCAATGCCAAGAGGTAAATGGGCCCAGATCCAGCCCAACAGCTTACGCAGCCCAGGCACACTCCCAGCAGCTGCTTTTGGGATGCTGGGTTCCTGGATTTTTAGCCCCTTGGAGTTTGCTGGCGCATTGTTTTCCTGAGCTTTTAAAACAGGAGGTTTTTAAGTCAATGGAGATGGCTCAGCCAGCTATTCTTGGGCATGCGCTGATCCCTAAGAAGCTGGTAGCACATAACTTTCATTTTTGGCTGTTCCAAATAAAAACACAGTTGAATGAAGAAGGGATTCTGGAGGTTTTGGAGAATGAAAGACTAGTAGATGAGGCCAGTTTGACAGTAAGACTTGAAAGAGTTACTGTATATGGGCAGACTGCTGCTCAGGATCGAAATGAACTTGATCAGCCTTTGTTTGCCTTGCAGTTTCCAAGTGCTGGGATCATCTCAGAGACATGGAGGCAATTCGTAACCTTCCAGATAGATTATCTAGACAAGCTTCCTCTGGCAGCCGGGAAATGGGAGAATCAAGAGAACACTACAGTTGTCTGAGGATCTTTGCCACAGGAATTTACTCCTTTTGCTGCTAGAATTTATTTCCTATAGCAAGACATTTCGCAGGAGCACCTTCCTTTTAGAGAAACACTCTCTCGATTTAGGAAAAAGTTGAACAGATCCTTAAACTATGGAAGAAGGGACCAAGCACTTCTCAGGGCATCCCTCTCCAGACAAGCTCAGATTTGCCCCCAGCAAGGAGAATGGGAGGCTGGCACAGAGCGACTAGGAGTGGCATCCTGGCCTAGGGTTGAAGGAGGAGACCCTCATCCTTTGGGTGTATCCTGAGATGGCACAACTCACTGGGGGCTATCAAGGAAGCCCCCCACGGCTGCCGCCCTGACTTTGCAAGACCCGAGTCACAAGAAATTGAAGGCAGCTTGGCTGAGGGGAATTTGGTGGAGGCTTAACTGGGACCTGAAATCCCCGAGGAGGAAACACATTAGCCTTTGGATTTTGTGTGTGTGTGTGTGTGGGGGGGTTGCCCAGTGACCCCTAAGTCTGGCAGCAATGTTTCTCTCTTTTCCTGCTTGCAAGTGGTGTGGACGCAGGTATACTGCTCATGGCCATGGGGGATCAGGGCTCTTCCTATCATGACTGGGCAGAGGCAGCCCTTGGAGGGCCAGATGGGGGGACCAAAGGGACGCCTGGTTTTAATCCCTCTGATGTTTGAGGGGCCAAGCAAGGGGGGAGGGGAGGGCGAGTCCGTGGCTGCTACTGCCTGCCCTTTAACTTTTGGAAGTGGGGGGTCCTTCTAGAAATTTGCATTTGCACCTTGAAGGGTGGCAAAACAGGGCCAAGGGATGAGGGAAAGACAGAGGGATGCCTCCTGGGATAAGGGGGGAGGGGGAGAGGCGGGCAGGAGCCCACCCCCAAAGACCCCTCCCCACCCCCAGCCCCAGCCCCACGGTCCCTGTCCATCAAGGTGTGTTCTTTGGGGTCCTTTCTTGCATCAGGGATGGACTTTAACAGCCATCCAGAAATGCAGAACAGTTCACTTCTACGAGGGAGACCCTCTTAGAGCCTTTTTGGAGAAGTCTGAGTTGTGGGAAAGGTAGGAAGGCCGGGTATGGAGTCCTCATCCTCACAGCTGGCAAAGTGGGGGAAGACAGGCCATCCTTCTGCGCCTTGGGGTCTCTTTCTTTGCTTCTGCACCTTGTCTCTGGAGGACGGGCCCCTGGTTATGCCACCAGCTGCAAGAGGACTTTGGACCCCATTGGGCAAAGTCCCAGGGACACCTGTCATCCAGCTGCAGCGTGTGGCACTCGAAGGTCCCTTCAGGACACCAGAGTGACCTCCAGGCGGGCAAGAGGGCAAACCCAAGTGCTTCCCAAAGGGCCAGGTGTCAAGGTACCTTGCGGAGGTCCCCTGTCATGGCTTATTGGTTATGATGGTTTGAGTTATACAACCGGTGGAATAGTGATAACTGGGGGAGTTGCTGTTGTTGTTGAAAGGGTTCAGGGTTAAATGTTGGGAGTGGGAAGCGGGGAGAGAGAGGGTCAGGGATGTGACAGAGGCTCAGAGTCGCTCTCTGGGGAAAGGAATAAGGGGAGGGGGCTGAGACTGAAGAGGGTTATAGATTTGTGTTTCACTCTTTGCAGCCAGTTCTGGCAAATGCTTGTCTATCCTGCTGAGCTTCTCAATAAACCCCTTTTGGTTCATCCATGGAGCCTGGGCACTGTTAGAGATGGGACCCTCAGGCCAGGAGGGACCAGAGGAGACCAGAGTGGGGTGGGAGGCCGCCAAAGGCCTCTAGAGCCAGATGTGACATGAGCCCCTCTCCAGACTGTGCAGTTCTTGAGTGCTCGCCCTCCTGCTCAGACACCTGCCTCTGACTTGAGTGCTGTGGTCCAGTAGGAGGGGGTCCTTTAGACGGCAATGATGGCTTTGGGGGACTCCTCACCTACCTTGTTGGGCTTGACCGCCCGCTGCAAGTTCTCAATCCATTTGTCACGCTCGGCGGCGGAACGGCAGGCAAAGCACTTGGTGCCAGAAGACGTAGTGACCTGAACAGAGAGGGGTATCAGCCACATTCTCTGCATGCCCAGAGGCATGCCCATCGTCCGCCCGACCTTCATCCGGGGGCGCCTCACCTCGAAGCAGAACTCTTGGCCGAGGATGCTACTGTGGACGGGTTTGATGAGGGAGTCCTCATCCAGGTTGAGCTCTAGGGCCTCTGCGGCACTGCTGGGGCTGAGCAGGGACTCGTGCGAGTGGGACTCCTTGAAGCTCTGCATCAGGCGGGTCCTGCATCAGGTGGAGGGAAAGCAGGGACAGGTGAGGAGGAGCAGGAGCAGGAGGAGGAATGCCGGGGTGGGGGGCAGGGGGGCCACGTGGGGCAGGGGGTGCAGATGCCGCTGCAGCCGGAAGAGAGCTGGCCAAACACAATGGGGGGGAGGCATCGCATGACACAGACATACATGGGGGGTGAGGGGGTGACGGAGGAGGGGGTGACAGCAAGGGGAGGGTGGGAGCGTGTGGGGGAAAGGGGGCTGCTCCTAGGAAGAAGGGGTGCGTCATGTGCACATGGGGTCGGGGGGGTCAGAGGCCGTGGCTTTGATTGAAAGGCCACCCTCAGGCGGGGTACCTGGCGTCTGCTGCTGCCAGGGGGATCCCGGCCTGGAAAGTGGGGTCAAGACAGAGAAAGAAAAAGGAGGAAGAAGAGAACAGAGAGAGAGAGAAAAGGGGGGGAAAGAGAGAGAGCAGCGTCAGAGGGGAGGAGAGCCAAGTGCCCCCGACTCAGGCCAGGCCAAGGTGGGATGCGGGAGACTCCTTCCCCCTTTCTCTCTCTCTCTTTCTCTCGTCTCATTTTTTTTGGGGGGGGAGATGGGGAGGAGGCCAATTCCAGCCATTTGGGGAGCTCCCCACTTTCCCCTCCACTGCACCCACCATTGCATCCTGCTGGTCCACAGCAGCTCCATGGACCCCTACGGCAGTGATGGGGGGATGATGGGGCTGCCAAGCCGTGGGGGGAATGGATGTGCAGGGACCACGTTGCTGTGCAAGGTCTCTCTATATCTCCATCTCTGTCTCTCTCTCCCACCATGCGCCCCCCTCCCGCGCACTTGGCATTTCTGCTCAGTGCTGCCGCTGCCGCCGCCCCCAGGAGGATATTTTTAGCCGAGCAGCGTAAGAGCAGAGAGCGCCCAAGCGTGTTGGGGCTGCCATCAGCTGGGGGGCTGTCCAGAGGCTAAAAATATGCCAGGCACCCAGGCGGGGGGCAGCCCTGGGGGCAAGCGAGGGCCACGCGTGGCCAACAGGAGCAGCCACCCGGGGCAGGAAAGGATGGCCATTGGGAACAGGGGACATTGGGCAGCTGTGCCCCCCAGTCGGAAAACGGAGGGGAGAGGAGGAGGAGGAGGCTGGGAGGAAAGGGGGGGCCCACCCCGTGTCATGGCCAGGGGTGCAAACGCAACCACACGCACGCACCCCCCTGCGCACTGATGCCTGCCACTGTGGCCCCTCACCTGTCATGGTCAGCGCTCCGGAACCGGGGCAACATCTGGCGGAAGCTGCTGGTGCGGTCCAGCTTGGGCTGGCTCTTGGTGCGTTTGATGGAGCTCTTCAGGCGGCGGCTGAGAAATCCCTGTTGCTATGTGGCAGAGGAGGAGGATAGACCAAGGGTGAGGTAGAAGGGGGCACAGAGAGAGCATGAGGCTGAGCCCCATGTGGGGCAGGGTCTGGGCTGCGGGAGCAGTGGCCGACGGGGAGGGGCTCCTGTGCCTTCCCACCCTCTGGGGTCAGGGAACAGGCGTGCGGCTCACCCTCCTCCCTTGCCTTCTTCTCCTTGGGTGGGTGGGTGTGCGGGAAGCCAAGCCCCGTGCCCTCCCCAGGCGATGCCAGCCTCACCTGCCGGGGCTGGAGCAAGGCCGCTCCCCCATTCCTTCCGTGGGGCTCCCAAAAGGCCTTTTGTTAAGCCTGGCGTCGTGGCCGTGACTCAGCCGCATGCCGGCGTGGCTCTCCCTGTGGAGCCCATTCATCTGCCACGCAGGTGACCCTGCCTGCCTGGCCTCCGCTTGCCAATCTGCTCTGGCACCCAACGGAGCGAGATAATTTCGGATTTTCAGTCCGCAAGCCCTCCAGCGCTTGAGCTGCCGACATGCGTGGAGACTCTCCTCCGGCTCACTCCTTTGCCCAAACCGTGGCCAAGGGCATGCAAGGGATGCCAGGCCCCCACCAGCCTCAGGCAGCAAACTGGGGCACAACTGCCAGCCCTCCATGCTGCCCTCCCTCCAACCTCAGAATCTGGTTTTCCCTAAATTTCCTTCCAAAGGGAGCCATGGGCAATTTTAACAATCTTCTTCCCGGAGCAAGAAAGTATTCGGGGAACTTGCAGCTTTTTGCAGGCTATTCGCAGTCTGGGCCTTTTTCTATGCAAAATTCGCACATGGTTGTTTTTATGAATTCTTATGTGCAGGAAGCGTTTTTTTCCCCTCTGCAGAAAACATAATTTTCTGTACAAATGAACCATGTATTAATTGTGCACAGCGTAAATCCCAAATTACAGTGTTTTCTGTGCAAGGAATAGCATTTTCTCCACAGGAAATAACATTGCTGTTGAAGACAATTTGCAGTTTGGGCCTCACTCTGTACAAAATTTGCACACGGTTCCTTCATTAACGCTTCCGTTTGGTGCTGTTGTGTGCATTGAAATTGTTTCTGGATTATGGCAACCCTATCCAGAACAATTTGGGGGCACATAACAACAACAAAAGGCACCAGCATTATGGGATTTTCTTGGCACGGTTTGTTCAGAGAGGAGTCGTCAGCATCGCCTCCACGGAGGAGGCTGAGAGAGTGTGGCTTGCGCATGGGTGGGTTTCCAAGACGGTGTAGGAACCCGGACCCCGGCCTCCCAAGTCTTGGCCTAAATATTATTTCCTGCTCAGAAAATCATGTTTTCTATACAAATCAACTATGTGTCAATTTTGCGCAGAATAAATGCCAAGTTATAGTTTTTTTCTGTGCACGAAACAACATTTTCTCTACAGAAAAGTATAATGCTGCATTTAAAATACATATATATTATTTCCTGTTCAGGAAATGTTCTTTTCTGTGAAGGAAATGCTGTTTTCTGTGCAAAACAATAATGTGCAAATATTTCGCTGGATAAACCCTGAACTGTGAACATTCTCGTCCGTCGGGATTCCTCCCATTGTGGTTTCACAAAAAGGACAATTTTTCAACCACCGGGTGAATTCTTTTCGGACATCCTTTCCATCCTGACTGCAATCTGGGGCCGGGCTCCCCATGGCCGCCCAAGATGGCTGCTGTGGGGCAGAGCAAGAGGGGTCTGGGCCACTCTTCCTTTCAGAGGAGCCTGATCCCTTTGGAAAAGGGACTTTTCTCTTAAGGAAACTGGGACTCTGCGCCGCCAGATGCCCACCATCTTCATTTCAATGACCCCTCCCCAACGTCTGCTGAGGGAGCTAAGATGGCCGCCCCACTCCTGCCAAGAGCCCCGGAACCATGTGGGTCCACCCCACAAAGGAGGGAGGCTGAGCCCCTGCCTGCTAGGCCCACAAGTGGCATCAACTCCAAGAAGGTCTCCCTTGTAGAAGTGAACTGTTCTGCACTTCTGGATGGCTGTTAAAGTCCATCCCTGATGCAAAAAAGGACCCCAAAGAGTGCCCAAGCGAGGGGCTGGGTGGCATCACAGGGGCACCGGATGTTTTTCTGCTCCCCACAACCCCATTGGGCACCCCACAGGCCCCTGACCCCTCTGGCCTCAGTAGCCACCATGTTTGGGTGCCCTCAGGTCCCTCTGACCTATGGCGACCCTAAGGCAAACTGACCACGGGGTTTCCTTCCCCAGGTTTAAGTGAAGGAGGGTCGCCAGCCGCACTTTCCTCTGAGGCAGAGAGAGTGTGCCCAAGGTCACTCCGTGGGTCTCTGCTGTGGATGACCCCCAGAGTCCTTGTCCAACCCTGAAACCACAGCGCTCTGACTTCAAATTGACTCCAACCTTTGGTGAGACTCCTCTGGGGTCTTCTTAGGCAGATTTATTATTTAGAGAAGGTCTGAGGCTGAGAAAGTGTGACTTCTCCAAGACCACCCCCCGGGGTCCCCAGGGCTGAGCAGAGGGGTCTGAAACCTCCTCCCCAGACCCTCCCCATTGAAGGGGGACAAGCAAAGCAGGTGCAACACATACAGCTCCCCGCCCAGGTGGGCCATTCCGCCTGTCCTTTGACCTGGGGGACAGCGGGGCTAGGGGCAACACTCTGGAAGACCCTCCCAATTTGGGGGGACTGTTTGCTCAGACCCGAGTCCTGCCTCTTAGAGGCGATCTAAGTGTGGGCCCCAGTGAGGGAGGGGTTGGACCAGGGGGCCTTGGAGAGCCCCACCAACTCAACTGCCCCGCCACCACCCTGCCCTGTGCCCACAAAGGAGGCTGGATGGCAGGCAGTGGGGGGGGGGGGAAGAGTCACAGCAGGGAGTCTCCTGAGTGGATGATGGGTATTGGAGCGTTGGGGGCATGTGCACTCACCGAGGCCCGGAAAGGTGGCGCAGGGGGGGCGTCCATGTTGATGCTGTACTGCTTCCCTCCAGGAACACTCTTCCGCCGGGAACGGCTGGCGTGGTGCTCTGGAAAGCCAGAAGAGAGAAAGAGAGGTTGGGGGGCTGGCTCTGGGGTCTGCTACCAGCCCCCTTCCCAGTCGCTGCCCTACAGCAGCCTACCCATCAGGGAGGGTGCTGGGGCTAACCAACTCCCCCCAGCCACCAGGGTAGACTTCCCAGGGCCAGTGGGGCTGGGGGGGGAGGAATGGAAGGCCGGTGGGCCTTCTAGGCTCTGTCATGCGTCCTTCTTCACCCCCCACCCAAGAGCTCCAAAGCGCAAAGGGGACCCAAGAGTGGTTTTTGGAAGCTGAAGCTGTACCCTAAAAGCTTGACTGAAGTTTAAAACTGACCGCAATTCAGAGAACCCTGGAGCTGGAAGGGTACCTTCTCCATCTTCTTTTCCTCAGGCTGAACATGTCCAGCTCCTTCAGCCTCTCCTCAAAGTTTTTGTTCTCCATCCCTCACATTATCCTTGTTGCCATTCTCTGAACCTGCTCCACTTTATCTACTCCCTTCTTAAAATGAGGTGCCCAGAACTGAACCCAGGACTCCAGACAAGGCCTGACCAGCGCAGAAGAGAAGGGGGTTCAGGCATGCTAGGACTGCATTCACCTCGTTTGCTGCAACATCACACCCCTGGCTCATGTTCAATCTAGGATCAACAATAATCCCAAGGCCCTGCTGAGTCCCCTGTTCTGTTCCTGCGCATTAGCTTTTTGTGGGCTAAATGGGGACAATTGTATTTCTAGCTGCTGAAGCACTTAGAAAGGCATGCCATGGTCACTAAAAAGGGTGTGCATTTGGAAGGAAATGTCATAATTGCAAAAATGTCAACAGGGGTTTCTCAAAAGCAAGTCATGCCTGACAAGTCTTATCACTTTTTTGACATTTACAAGCTTGGCAGATGAAGGGAATGCTGTGGATGTAGCATATCTTGATTTCAGCTTCTTACTCTATTAAGGGCACTCCGTGTGCCACTGCGCCGCCGTGCACGAGCCCCATTGTTTACAATGGGGCTTGAGCATAGGCGGAATTCACCTTACACGGAGGGATCCGGAACGGATCCCTGCGTAAGGCGAGGGCCCACTGTATTCCAGAGGACAGGATCAAAATTCAAAATGACCTGAACAGACTAGAAAGCTGGGCCAAAGCTAACAAAATGAAATACAACACGGAGAAATGCAAGGTACTGCACTTAGGGCAAAAAAATGAAATGCACAGATATAGGATTATGGGGGACACCAGGCTGAACGAGAGACTTATCCGTGTGAAAGGGATCTTGGAGTCCAAGTGGACCACAAGTTGAACATCAGTCAACAGTGTGATGCGGCAGCTAAAAAGGCCAATGCAATGTGAGGCTGCATCAAGAGAGGTATAGTGTCTAGATCAAAGGAAGTAATAGTGCCACTCTATCCTGCCTTGGTCAGGGCTCACCTGGATTAACCCTGGGTCCAGTTCTGGGGCAAAACAATTCAAAAAGGACATTGAGAAACTGGAGCCATGTGTCCAAAGCAGAGAGACTAAAATGGTGAAGGGCCTGGAAACCATGAAGCCCTGTGAGGAACAACTTGGGTTCGGCCGGTTAACCAATGACAAATCCATGTAACAGTTCTCTTGTCTAGCCCACATTTTACAAGCTTGTTTGCAAGAATGTTATGGGGAACTTTGTCAAAGGCCTTATTGAAATCAAGATATACTACATCCACCGCATTCCCTTATTAAGGGGTGATATGAGAGCCCTGTTTAAATACTTAAAGGGATAAAATAATAAATAAATAAAAACTTTATTTATATACTGCCTTTCCTGTAGATCAAAGCAATTTACAATATTGCGGGTATGTGACCCATGTCACAGTACAGAACAATAAAATACCTCACTTGCCATATTGAGGAGGGAACAAGCTTGTTTTCTGCTGCTCCAGAGACTAGGACCCCATAGAGCAATGGATGCAAGCTGCAGGAAAAGAGATTCCAGCTCAACATCAGGAGGAACTTCGTGAGAGAAAGGGCTGTTGGACAGTGGAAGACACTTCTTTGGAGGTTTTGGTGGAGTCTCCTTCCTTGGAGGTCTTTAAGCAGAGGCTGGATGGCCATCTGTCAATGGGGATGCTTTGATGGAGAGTTCCTGCATGGCAGAAGGGGGTTGGACTGAATGGCCCTTGGGGTCTCATCAAATCATAGAGTTGGAAGAGACCACAAGGGCCCTGATCCAGTCCAACCCCCTTCTGCTCTCTCTCCTTTGTTTAAAGACCTCCAAGGAAGGGGACTCCACTACACTCTGAGGAAGTGTGTTCTACTGTCGAACAGCCCTTACTCTCAGGAAGTTCTCCTAATGTTGAGCTGGACTCTCTTTTCCTGGAGCTTTAATCCATTGCTCCATTGTGTCCTAGTCTTTGGAGCAGCAGAAAACAAGCTTGCTCCCTCCTCAATATGACATCCCTTCAAATATTTAAACAAGGAAGCGTTCCAGGCTCAGGAGAGAACCCTTTGGCCCTCCGCTCCAGACCTCCTGCCAGTCTTATGTTTATGCCAAATGAATTCCATTTGCTAATCAAAATATCAAAGGAGGACCTTATCAAATGCTCTCCTGAAACTCAGATCAATGATGTCCACAGCGTTCCCGCCATCTGCTAAACTGGCAACCTGCTCAAAAACAGATATAGAGTGGATTTGTTCCTGAAAAAGAGGCGGTGGCTCCTCCTAATCCCTGCATCGTCATGAAAAAGCTTGAAGATGATGGACTCTGGCATAATCATCTCTAAAGGAGCCAGTTCTCTGGAGGCCTTTCCTCTGGCCCTGCAGATCCCACTTCATTGAACCCAAGGTGAGGATCCCTGGCCAGCTCCAGACAGGTCTCGGTTTGCAACCAGGATTCCTTGCCAAGGCCTCCGCTGAGGCATGGAAGCAGGCAAAAGGCCTGTCTTGGGCAGCGCTGCCTTTGCATTCTGCTCCTCCAGCACTTAGCCATCCTTGCGCCACTCTCTCGCCCCAAAATTATTTGGACCCCCCTTTTTTTCTTTTGCTGCTCCTCGCTTGAAGAGCCAGCCTGGGATCACTTTGAGCCATAGCTTTCCTTACACCATTCCTGCAAGAAGTCTCTGCCCTTCTTCTTTGGCGACCCATCCTTCCCCCACTCTTTCTACTTCCTCTGTTCCCCATCCGTTTCCTCCTCAGCCCCACTTATTTGGGGTGCTCTGAAATGCAGCTTCCCTGCCTCCGAAAGAGGGGTCCTCCACCAGTCCAAGGGGCTGGTTGTGGCCCCGAAAAGGGTCCGAAGGCAGGGGAAGGGGGGCGTCTCTGCCAGGGCCCCCGTCTTGGGGTCTCCCTCCCGTCTGCGCTGCCGGCAAGCGGCCAAAACGCTCGTCCTTTCGGAGGAAAACTATTCAAAACACTTTTAAAGGGATAAATGAAATAAGCATCTCTGGGAGAAGTGGGAGCATCTGGGCCTCCCACGGCTGGGCAGAGGGACCCCCTCTCTCTTCCTGCCCTCTGGCACAGGCCTCCTCCCCTCACAGACAGGCACTTGGGGACAGGAAGGGGCACCTCTTTTCACTGGGGCTTCCTGGCAAAGAGGCAAGGGGCCTGGGAGGCCAACCTGTTCCCAAAGGCCCTCTGCATGCACACAGTGGCACCCTTGCCATGCCCTGCCCTTGCCCCACCAGCACTGCTGCTTTGCACAAGAGCCCTGCAGGGAAGGCCAGACCCAGGAGGAACCAGGGAGCAAGGGGTCACCAAGGGCAGCCAGCTTGGGGGGGGGGGGGCTACAAGCAGCCTTTGTCCCCAGCACTCCTTTGCCTTCTCAGGGCAGGGCCAGCCGCCCAGCCAAAGATCCAGGGAGAACTAGAAGTCCCAGGCATCTATAGGGAGCCCGGGGTGGGTCTCCTGAAGCCCTTGGGCTGAGTCTGGGGGCTCTGTGGGGCAGAGGCAAAAGGGGCTGAGGGCACCAATGGCAAGGGGCAGACAGCGCAGAGGGGCTGCGGGGGCAGGGGGCCCAGGGCCAGCTCTGAAGGGGTCCCCCATCTCCCCAGCCCCACTCCTCTCCCTCAGACCCAGAGGCAGAGGCAGGGCTGGGCCAATGGGGAAAGGGGCGCCACAACTGGGCAAGGCTCCTGCCCCACTGACTGAGGGGGGGGCAAGGTGCAGAAGGCCTCTCTGGCTGGCCCTCGTGGGGGGGGGCATTTTGGCCTCCCCTTTGGGTTTCTCTGCAAAGGCCGGACCCGGTGGGGCCCTGCAAATGGATCCTGGGGGCCCTGAAGCCTTGCAGCCCCCCAAACCTCCTCCCCCACAGAAGATGGAGGGTTGGGGGTCCCTGGCCGGCTCCCTGGGAGCCAGTCCCCCTTTCTGCGCCCCATTTGGGGGTCACCTCAGGACGCGGGAGGGGTCTGGGGGCTCTCCCTCCCTCCTTCCCCGAAGCTCTGCGCATGCGCGGACCGCGGAGTCCCCTCGCAGCATCCCCACGCGCCTTTGCCCCGCGACGAAACCGGGGCAGAGAAGAAGAGGAGGAGGCCCTTGACAGGAGGGGGAGACCGCCGGCCAGAGAGACCCCCCTTTAAAATATCGGGTGCCCCCCCGGTGCTTCCCTTTCCTTCCCGGGAGCCACGCCGGAGGAGGAGGAGGAGGAGGGAGGGTCCTCGGGAGGGAGGCCCCCGGGAGACCCCTCGCCCCCTCCCTCCCTCCCTCCCTGCTCTCCGCGCCAAAGGGAGACCCACCGGACCCTCTCCTTCCCTGCCTGCCTCCCCCCGCCTTCCCCCGGGACCCTCCGGCCGCCCACCTGCCTCTCTCTCTCTCTCTCTCTCTCTCTCTCTCTCTCTCCTCCTCCTCCTCCTTTTCCCGGACCAGGCGCCCGACGCCAGCCTCGCGCCCAGCTGTTGCTAGGAGACCGCCTCGCCCCTCCCCCCAAAAGGACCGGCAGCCTCCGGGGGGGGAGGCAGCCAAGACCCCCCCAAAATAACCCGAGGGCCTTCCCTTCCCTCCCTCCCCCCCAAGGCTCCGGGGGGGCTTCGGGCCTGGAGGGAGAGAAAGAGGGGGTCCTTCCTTCCCTCTGCCCCCCCTCGCCATTTTAGACCCCCCTTTTCCCCAAGGCTTTCTGGGGGCGGCGAATAGCCCTCCCTGGAGGGAGGGGGAAGAGTAGGGGGACCTCCCTCCCTTCCCCTCCATGGCTCCCAAGGGGTGAGGGGGGCCCTTTCCAGAGCCCCCCAAAAGGGGAACCCTCTGTTCCTCCCCCTCTTCCCTCCCAGGCCCCCATTTTGGGGAGGGGGCCAGCCCTTGGGCAGCCAAAGAGGGCCTGGGGAGGGGGCTCCCTGGGGGGCCACACGGGCCCTGACCTCCCTCGCCTCCCCCGGGGCGTCTCAGGGAAGCCCCCCCAGCATCACCTGGGGCTCCGGGGGTCGTCGGGGTCAGGAAAAGGGGGGCGAGGGTCCCCGGATGGAGGAGGAGGAGGAGAAGGAGGAAGAGCAGCAAAGGACAGCCCCCCCGGAGAAAAATAAGCATCTTTTCCTTGGGGTTTCCATGGAAACCTTTTAAGCCAACTTCTCCAGGAGACACGAGTCTTTTTTTAAACCTCCGCAGAAAAAAAAGGGGGGTCAGGAGACCAGAGGGACCCCCATCATCATCATCGCCACCCCCCTCCAAAAAGCACGCAAGAAAGTGGGGGCAGAAGGGAGGGGGTGTTTTTCCTGGGGAGAGGGGTTTGTATTAGCTAAAGCCCCCCCCAGCTCAGTCCTCCCCATTGCATTCTGGGAGAAAGGGGTCCTGGGAGCCCCCCCCCGAAATGTCCTCCATGGAAACACTCTGGGAAGGGAGGGGCTTCGCAGGAGAGAAGGAGCGCGTGATGGAGTTCCCATGGCAACCGTTGCCGGGCGCCCAGAGAGACTCCCTGCCTCTCTCCCCCCTATTATGGGATGGGACCCGGAAATGCGCCTCTCGGGGAGGGGTTGGGGGCAGGAGGGGTGGCCTCCCCCTCCTCCCCCCAAAAGAAAAGGCTGGCCTTCCCGCCCCAACAACCACAAGCACCTGGCTACCTTTTAACCTCACAACCCCAAAAGGGGGTCTGGTGGGGAGTCCAAGGGGGTCCTGGCCCCACAAGAAGGTTACAGAGGCAGGTCCCCACAGACCCCTCCCCTGGGGGGCAGAGATCCCTTCAAACTGAGGCACCTGGGACTGGGTTCAAGTTCCGCTCACCATTCACTCACCAACCTACCTCACAGGGCTGTAGTGAGGCTCAAAGGGAGAAACATCGGCACCTGGCACCAATGTGAAGGAAAGGGGGGTGTCTGGTACTTCTGTGGGTCAGCCAGGCCACACTCTCTGGCCACAGGCCCCACAAATGGCAAGCCCTCTCTGCCCATGCTCAGGAGCACACTTGTCTGAAGCCTTGTGCTCTAGGTGCCCTTTCAGTTGGCCACTCTCTCGCCCTTTCCTTTCCCCAGCAGTCCTTTACTCCACAGAGAGTCCCCCCACTTTGCATGTAATGAGCCATAACCTCCCCCAAAAAAACCCTGTCTTTTCGCCAGGACCCTTTGGAACCCAATGCACCCCCCACTTCCATAAAAAAGGGGCTGGGGGCCTCTGAGTGGGACTCAATGTGGGAGGTGGGAGAAGGACACGCTCCACCAGGTTCAAAGGGTCTCCTGGTCAAAGGGGGGGGGCTGAAGCCCCCAAGAACAGCTCAGGGTGGTCCTTTCCTCCTCTCAGGGGTCCTTGTTGTTCCTGAAGCCCCCCTCAAAACAGGCACCCCAGCAATGGTTCTGGGTTCAGGTTGTGCCATAGATACCCCCAAACTCCCCAATCTCCCGCTGGGAGAGTCCTGAGTAGGGATGGATCAATAGTTGGGAGGTGATCAGGAAGGGGTCTTTCTCCCCCCTCGATCTCCTTTAGCAAAATGGGGGGTGCAGCTCAGCCCCCTCCCACAAAGGAATGGAAGGAGGGGATGGGAGGGGGCTCCAGATGGAACAAAGGAGTCCAACACCCCACAGCTTTGCCCAGGCCCCCCCAATGGAGGGCACAGTTACAACATTGCAAAAGGAAGCCCCACAGCTATGTCCCCCCAGAGGCCCTCCTCCATGAGCCAACCGTAGCCCCCAACTCCCTCTGCCCCCCAAATCTCAGAGGGGGTGCCTACCGTGCTCGGGGTGGGGGCGCCCCTCCACAGGGACGCTGACGGTGCGGCGCAGGAGCTTGCTCCGGGTGGGGTCCCTCTGGCGTTCGCGGAGGAGCAGCGGGTGGATCTGGGGGGCAGCAGAAAGCAGGGTGGGGGTCAGGGAGTCAGGAGTTGACGCCAAGGAAAGGGACCCTCCTCAACCCACCCTCCACAATCTCAGGCTCAACTCTTTGGACTGCAGCCCCATGCTGGCCAAGGCTGATGGGATCTGCACTCCCATGGCTTCCAGGGGTCCCAGTGGACTATGGGTCTGCCAACACAGTGGCCCTTGAGCCCCAGGGAGTTGGAAGGGGTCTGGGGAGGGGAGGTCTTGGAGGGGTGCATCCAAAGTGTGGGAGGGTGCCAGACCACCAGCCCTTCCCTACCAGAGCACTTGGGGGGCAGACTGGGAGTGGGACACAATACCTGGGCACCATTTGCACCCGGATGCAGAGGGTGGATGTCTTGGGGGTCTGAGGCCAGAGGAAAGAAGGCCCAACCGGTCCAGAGAAGGTTTCAGAGCCCTCTTGCACCCCAGAAGGAGAGGGGGGGCCCTTGGCCTGCCCTCCCTTTTGTTTTGGTGGCCATTTTAAATAAATGAACGGGGCAGAGAAAAGCAAAGTGGGGTAGATGGCCTTTGTGCCCCTTCTGAGATTCCAGGGACAATTTCAGAAAAGGGAACAGCCACAAAACCCAGACTCCAAGAAGATCAAATCCTTAAAGCCCTGAAGCAGAAAGAAAGCAGGAGCAGGAAGCCCCCCAAGACCCTCCGTTTCTTGCTGCTGGATGTAACAAAGACCCCTCAAACCCACCCAGAGCCCCCCATCCCAACCACTGCTCAGGTCCTGCAAAGTCAGGGCGGCCATCGAGGCTCCCTTAGTGGAGTCCATCCACTTAAAGGTGCCAGTCTTCTGTGGATTTTGGGCTTTGTCTCTCTCTTTGTTTGTATGAGAAATTAATGCAATGATCCTGTGGCTTCTGCGGTCCCTGGAGCCCCTTTTCTTGGGACTGGAATGTATTTGGAGCGTTTCCAGTCAATGAGCCACTGTTTAATTTTCCCTATTTTTTGGCAGAACTAGAGGAGATTCTGCCTCAGTAGCTTGAAGCAACTCTTATTGGTATGCCTTCTGTTCCTGGTACAATTATTTAAATGTATGTTCATCTGCAAATGGCTCTTCCATGGGCTAATGAGTTATCCTGTCATCTATTTCTTCTGTGTCTTTTTACTGTCATAGAGCCTCCCCATTCTTGGTTTAAATTTCCATTTCATTTCTCGGATCTTGTGGGAAAGATCTCTCGTTCTACCTTTTCTGTTGTCCTTCTTTTTCTCTGCATTCTTATAGTGTCCTCCTTGGCCCAGAACACAAGTCGCAGAATGGCTGCATCCTGGGTTCTGATCCTATTTCTGTCCCCTTCTGCTTTTGCTTCTCATCTGTCCTTAAATGCTGGAAGAGCTTAATCTGCCATCCATTGAGGGATATCATTCTTTTTGGCTGCAAAGAGTCTCTCCTTTTTTTTTCTTTTTTTTTTTTTTGCATTCCTCCCTGACAATGTCCCTGGTTTCAGTCCAGATTTCTTCTGCAACTTGGTCAATGAATACTCAAGGAATCGTGCAAATCTCCTTTTTTACATTATCTTTAGGTTCCACAAGGATGTTCTTCAGGTTGTATTTTGGCGTGATGAGCCGTTTGCTGTTCTTCTTCAGCTTTACCTTAATTTTGATGTTAGCCGTTTATGGCCTTGTTTTTGCAGGGGAATGGAGCTTCTCCATCCTCTGCTTCCAGTTATGTCCTGATGTCCAGGGAAACAGTTGCTCCTTGGTTTGCTTGAAGAATGCACTTGGGATGAACAAAACGTTGGCCACACAAAATTCAGCCTGCCCCTCTCCTGCTCTGTTTCTTGGTTCTGGGCCGAAAGGATCCTACAAACTTTGGTTCTCTTCCGTTTCCTCTGTTTGCGTCCCAATGGCCGAGGTTGACCTACATCTCCCATTTTGGACCGTGGCCCATTTCCCAAAGGAGGGACTCCAGAGTAGAGTCTTTTAATGTCTTCGTCGTTGCCTTTGTAGTTGGAGCATAAACTGGGATTATGGTTTCCCTGAAGTCTTCTTGATAGGATTCATGTCCCCTGGCTGCTTCCGCTCCCTCTCTCCTCGCTATCAGTGCCGCCCGCTTCCTTCTTGGAGATGTCCTTTCCTTTCTAATTCTCTGAGGCAAAATGTCCCCTTCCTGCCCACGGCCGCGCTCTCGCCCACGCGAGCCTTGCAAGGCCCATGCCTCCCAGTGCCTCGTCCTGCAATGCCCAGCGTCCCCAGATTCCTGCTCCTCCCGTTCCGTGTTCCTGGCGTTCGGCTTCGGACTTCCCTTCCGCCTCTCAGCAGGTCAGCGGCTGAACCTCCTAGCAGCTTGAGTCCAGTTGCCTCTTTGGCCGCAGCAGTGCGTCTTGTCCTTGCCCTTGTCCTCTGCTCTTCCCATTGATACCTTCCGACCTGGGAGTCAGTCGGACTGCTGGTGCCAGCATGACCTCTTGCCTCCCAGAAGAGCCTGGACCTTAGGACAATCTGCCATTCAGCAGCGAAAGACACTGCTTTCTTGGAGTGTGGCGGAGTCTCCGTCTTTGGAGGCTGTTTTTAAACAGAGGCTGGATGGCCATCCATCAGATGGGGCACTTGGATTGTATATTCCTGCATAGCAGAATAAGGCTGGGCTGGATAGCCCACTCCAGGATTCTATTATTAGCTTCTATTCTGTCTATTACCTATCTATTAGCATCAAAGAAAAGCTTAACATTAGCCAGAAGTGTAATGGAGCAGCTAAAAAGGCCAATGCGATTCTAGGCTGCATCAATAGAAGTATAGTGTCTAGATCAAGGGAAGTAATAGTGCCAATGTATTCTGCTTTGGTCAGGCCTCACCTGGAATAATCCTGTGCCCAGTTTTGGGGGAAACAATTCAAGAAGATGCCAGCAACAGATGCTGGCAAAACGTCAGGAAGAAACTCTTCTCGAACATGGCCACAGAGCCAGAAAAACCCACAAGAAACAATTCAAGAAGGACATTGGGAAACTGGAGCCATGTGTCCAAAGGAGGGCAACTAAAACAGTGAAGGGTCTGGAAACTATGAAGCCCTATGAGGAAGGACTTAGGGAGCTGGGGATGTTTAGCCTGGAGCAGAGAAGGTTAAGAGGTGATATGATAGCCCTGTTTAAAGGGATGTCATATTGAGGAGGGAGCAAATGTGTTTTCTGCTGCTCCGGAGACTAGGACCCAATGGAGCAATGGATTCAAGCTCCAGGAAAAGAGATTCCAGGTAAACATTAGGAGGAACTTCCTGAGAGAAAGGGCTGTCTGACAGTGGAACATACTCCTTCCTTGGAGGCTGTCTTTAAGCAGAGGCTGGATGGCCATCTGGACTGGATGGCTTTGATTGAGAGTTCCTGCATGGCAGAATGGGGTTGGACTGGATCAGGCCCTTCTTGGGGTCTCTTCCAACTCAAGGATTCTCTGTATTCCTGCATGGCAGAAGTGGGCTGGGCTCTATGCAATCCCACAACCCTGGGAAGGTAGCAATATAGAAGTAAGGCTATGGGTCGCGTAGGATCCTGGCGGTGGGTGGGAAGCCAGCGAAAGGGGGCCACCGAAAGCATTTTCCGCTTCTGGTGTCTCCCTGCCCCTTTCCATGTGATTTCCTTGTGTGTTTTACAAAAATAAAAGTTGTTCAGGCAAAAACCCCCAGAAAATAGAAAAGCGTTTGAACAGCTGTCTCTGATCAGAGCTAGAGCGGAGAGATCGCAGCCAAGGAATCAGAGGGTTTGGACTTGGAAGGGCAGCCATGAAGGGACCAGAGAAGATCCTCAAGTCCAAAGGTATACAATATTCAAGCTGACATTGCATTTCATCCATTTCTAAGTCCAGTGGTCAAAGCTGGACCGTGAAGAAAGAGGCTCGGAAGAGAATAAATTTGTTGGAAACATGATACTGGGGATGGGTAAAAAGACCAATAAATGGGTCTGAGTGCAAACCAAGCCCAGACTCAACTGGGAGAAGTCATGAGAAGATGTGGCTCCTTGGAAAAGGCTGCAATGCTTGAAAAGACAGGAGGCAGCAGGAGGAGAGGGAGGCGGTGCTGCAGACGGACAGACTCCGCCAGAGGAGCCCCAGAAACTGCCCTGACTTTGCCAGACCTGAGCAGAGCAACTGAGGAGGAGGAGGAGGAGGAGGGCTGGGAGGCCTCTGGTCTCTAAGGCAAAGCCAACTTAATGGCACCTTGGAGCCAAAATGACTCCATGGAGACAGCAGGAGGAGACGCAGCTTGCCAGCAAAGACCCTGATGCTGGGCAAGGGAGAATCCTTGAAGAACAAAACCCCAAATCCACAAAAGAGCCAGACTTTGAGGCAGTATTCTCGGCCAAGGGAGCCACGGCCATCAGCCTGCAAGGCCTGAGCAGGACCATAGACCAGGACCATAGACGGCTCTTTCAGCAAAGCCTTGGGGATCGTGTGCAAGGCCTGAGTCTGCAAGACCTAAGCAGGGCAATGGGCAACGGCAGGGTCTCCTGGGGCCGCAATCTGTAGGGTTGCCAAACCGGCTCATGGGCAAATGACGGAGAGGAAGCAGGCAGAAAAAGAAGAGGGACCCCGCTCAAGGGGAGGGCCACTCAGGATGCCACTCCACGTTGGCAAGACCTGCGCAGAGCCATGAGAGACCAGGGCTTCCTCTCCTCCTGAGAGTCTCTGTATGTCATGCAGGCCACTAGCCCCCCCGCAAATAGAGCCCGATTTGGGGGGACAGAAGCATCAGGCCATTTGCCTTGGCATTTCCAATGGCTTGGGATGATGGGAGGTGCAGTCCAGCAGCACATATAGACAGCACAGATTCCACTCCCCCTCCCCAAGGCTGGCCTTGCAATCCCATATCTAACGGGTGGGTAGTGGGGAACAAAGTCACTGGGATGAACTGGTCAATGCTGAGAAGAAGGGAGGGGGCTGCTCTCTCTTGTGAGGCCTTTCCTTCCATGGGGCAGGGAGGTAGCCAAGGGGGGGGATTCTTGGGGCCCAGACCCCCCCTTCCATTAGAAAAATGAATGGTGCGTGCTGCTGCACCGCCGTGCCCAGGCCCCATTATAATGGTGGCACTTAGTCTGGACCCCCCCCTTCCTAAAATCCTGGCTACATCCCTGCATTGGGGGGGGGGGGGGAAAGGACTCCCTTATCCTTCTGAGCTAATGCAAACCCAGCCTGATCTGGGTCCTGAGTTTGACTGCCGCCCTGCATCCCGTGGCACACACCCCAGTTTCCCCTCCTCACCTCTTCCTCATCCAGCATCAGCAGCTGGTTGCCGGAGATGATGCAGAACCGGGGGTTCCAGGGCCGGTCATAAGGGGAGTGCATGTACTGGGCGCGGTGGAGGGGGGCTCCTCGCACATCTGGGGGGCAGAGAGAAGGGGCACAGTCAGCAGGACCCCCACCCCGCCCTTCCCAAAGGAGGGCACCTCTCCCCATCCCTCCATCTCTCAAGAACCCCCCCCCCCCTACAATTTATTGAGGTCTGAAGGAGAGCCTCTGAGAGCCAATTTGGGGGGGAAAGTGGAATAATAATAATAATGATTTGGTTCCAGATACCAAAATCTGTGGATGGTCAAATCCCATTAAAAAACCAATGGCATAATAAAATGGTGCCCCTTTTATCAAAATGGGAAAATCAAGGTTTGCTTCTTAGAATGTATGTTTTTCAGACAATATTTCCTAAGGCATGGGTGCTTGAATCTGCGGATGAAAAGCCCCGTGGGTCAGGAGGGCTGCCTGTGCCTCCATCCCGCTTTGCCCCCCAACAACAATAATAAAGAATGTGTATCCCACTTCCCCCCCAAAATTGGCACCCCCACCCTCCCCTTCTCCCTTTGCCTTCTGTCTTTTTAGAGTGTAAGCCTGAGGGCCGGGAAATCTCTAGTAAACTGTTTGTAAGCCTTTGTGGCTGAACAGGAGGGTATCAATACTCTCGCTATATATATATATATATATATATATATATATATATATATATCCCGCTTCCCCCCCCAAAACTGGCACCCAAAATCTAGCTTGGAAACCCTTTGCACCAAGAAATGTCCTCCTCTTGGCTGCCTTTTGGCCTTTTTCTCTGGAGGCCGGAGCTAAACCCAAATTGTTGCTGAAATGGAGCAACCCCTTTGCTTCCAGAGGCTTCCGCACACACAGACTTTGCTTCAGGCACAAGGCTATTAAAAACATCCCAAAATCAGGGGGTGGGGGATCTGAGATCCGAAACACTTCTGCCCCCCAGGATTTTGGATCATAAGGGAGATGCAAGTGACCAGAAGTGTTTTGTATCTCAGATTTTTTAAATTCAGTTTGTGTGATCTATAGGAACATAATGTTTCCAATAACTTTGTGCCTGAAGCAAAGTGTGATTAGAGGGCTGCGTCCAAAAGCGAAGGGGTCACTCTGGGGTCCTCTGGGGCAAGGGATACTCAGAGCTGGTTTGGACAGGTCCTTTCCTCTGAAACAGCTAGAAGCACCTGGGATTCTGTGGCGGTCTCCCATCCAAGTCCCAACTAGGGCTGGCCCTGCTTAGCTTTCCAATCTAGACAAGAATCTGGTGCCTTTGGGGTATTTAGGCCCAAGTGACCCACCACCTGGCTTCTCTCCTTGTGGCTGCCATCTTGAGAGGTGTGCCACCTGCCACGCCACCTCAAGGCCAGCCCCACCGCCATTCTGGACTAGGACTCCAGGAGAACTGGATTCGAATCGCTGCCCAGCCATGGAGCCTGCAGGTAACCTCAAGCTCAAGACACACTCTCTCAGCTGCAGAGGCCTTAGGGTCCCATGGAAATGGCTTGAAGGCACACAGCAACTCCCACAACCACAGCCTTTCCCAGCCACCTGGCCAAAGGGAGACCCTCCTGACCCCAGAAAGGGGCAAAGGGCAAAGGGCAACCCTCCTCAGCCAAGAGAGGAGCGTTGTGGGTCCAGGCTTCCCAAGGCCACATAGTTTGGTCCCCAGATGGAAGCAGCAAGTCACACTCTCTCGGCCCCAGAGGCACATAACCTCCTCTGACGCCTCTGGCCAAGAAAACCCTGTGCCCTTGGGGCCACAATAAAGGGGGGGGGGTGGACACAGGAAAGTGTGACCCCCAAATGCCCCCCACCCCACCTTCACTGCTCCCCGGGCAAATCGTGTGACACCCAATTGGCTCCTGCACTGGGGGGGGGGGTGCCACCAGCCCCTTCCCCAAAGGGGCACATGAAGGGGGGGCAAGCAAAGTGCCCCTTGGCAACCAGACAATCCCATGGGGGTTCCCAGAAGAAAAGCAAAGAGTGGACCCTCAACCTAGAACTCTGCAGCTGTGTCCCCCCCCCCCCACAGGGGCAATCCCATCCATTGAACCATAGGATGGTAGAGCTGGAAGGGACCCCCAGGGACCACCCAGTCCAGCCCCCTTCTTCTGCCATGCAGGAATACACAGAATCCTAGGGTTGGAAGAGACCCCAAGGGCCACTCAGTCCAAGTCCCCTTCAGCCATGAAGGAATGCAATCCAGCCCCCCCCCCCCCGGACAGATGGCCACCCTGCCTCTGCCTAAAACCAGCCTCCCAAGAAGGAGACCCCACCACATACACAGACGTAGGCAACCCAAGGAGAGACCCCCAAGATGGGAGAGGCTAATTGGCACCTCCTCCTTCCTTCCTTTTCTTTCTTTACTTCCTTCCTTCCTTCCCATCCTCTCTTTCACCAAATCTCATCTCATCACTGGGAAAGGCGAGGGAGGCTGTCATCGCCATCATCTTCGTAGTTGCCGCGGCACGAGATGGAGGCCCTGTTCCCTCTCATGTGTGCAAACGCACGCACAACGCAGGCACCCCACACACATGCTCCCACCTCGCTCATTCTGAGCCCATGGAAACCGAACCCAGAACAAGGGAAGGAAGGAAGGAAGGAAGGAAGGAGAGGAAGAGAAGGCCCACTTGCCCTTTCCAAGGCCTAGGCCCAAGGGCCCAATATGTGCCCCCCCCCCGTGCCCACCGCCCCCCCAAAGGCAGCCTGGCCCCACATTTCCCTCCTGGGGGCCTGCAATGCCCCTAAGGCTCCATCTGTCCGTCCAGTGGCCTCTTGAGCCACGAGGACCGAGGGGATTCTGCCGGAAGCCAAATCCTGTTATGGGATTAAAGGGCAATCCGGCCACTTTTTTCCCCAGGCCTCAGTCCTCGCCTGGAGGACCCCTGGGTCACTGAGATGTGGAGGGGTCCCTGTCTGTGGGGCTGTCCCTCCCCAGCCTCCCACCCTAGAGAGACCCCCCTTACAGGGGTCAGGACCCCAGACTCCCTAAATTCCCTGGACTTTGCAAGCATTTTGCAAGCAGTGTGGCAGGCCCTTTTGCAAGCGCTCTCCTGTTTTGCAAAAGTATTTGTTAGGAAAGGAGTGACTTTCTCTCCTGCACCCCAAAAGGCAGTCCCAAGGAGTGGGTTTAACTGGAGAGGGCTCCTTTTGGGGGCAGAATCCCCACAGCCCCCCCCCCCCCCAATTCTTGCATCTTCCTCTGCTTCTGGGAGGACTGCAAAGCCCTCTTTTCTCTGGGGTTTTCCTGCTGCCCCCAACGCAGCTCAGCCCTTGGGAAAACTGCCTTTTTCAAAGCCCCAAACCCATCCGATGGGGGTCCCTGCGGCTTCTGCCCCCCAAAACCTCTCAGTGTAACTTGGCCATGCGCTTCTGCAAATGCCACTAAAAAGGTGGGTTTTTGTCTTATTTTAAAAAAAGTAACTAGCGAGTGTTAACTTGTTACATAAGAGCGCTCTTGCTTCCTTCCATCTTCTGAGATGTGACTTCATCGCCTGGAATAGTGAAAGGAGCGCAAATCGGCAACCATTGCTGCTGCCCCACGCGCAAAACGCACAAGAGCCCCATGGACGGATCTGGGCCCAGTCCCTCCTTTGCAAACCCAGGCGGCCTTTTCCGCACAGGAATGCTGCCATTTGCGCAAAAGCCATGCTTCGGGTCCAGAAAAAGGCCACGTGTTCCTCCCTGAAAGCAAAGGGCCTCCCAAAGTGGGAGGTGTCCCAGGGCGTCCTCCGCAGGGGTGTCGCATGGGTCGGGTTGGCTTTTCTGCCCCCCAAGGATGCAAAAAACCCCACAAGTGCATCCCCACGAGGCAACACATCCCCACAAACTACACCGAGGGCATTGACAGTGACATTGATGGTGGCACACTTCTTCCTCGGCTGCTGCATTGCCCATTATCCACAGATGGAGCAATTCTGAGGGAGCCTAGGGGATAAGCCACTTCCCAAACCTCCTCAAATACAAAGGACATAGGAGGAGTTGCCTCACAATGGGAAGCATTTTGGACTTCCACACCCATCGCTCTTAGCAAGCCTTGCCTTGTCTAGAGGGTGCGGAGGGCACCGGACGGCCCAGGGCCACTTGACCAAAGTGGCGAGTTCAGGTCTCACCTTGGCAGTCCACTCCCTATAAGGGCTGGGACTCCAGGCACCATCATCCACAGAGGCACCAGAGTCAGGGTTACGGCACATTACTGTCCACAACAAACATCACACTTTGACTGTGCTTCACAACCCTTGTGTTGAAAGGCAACAAGTGAACCACAACGCAGAGCCAAATGCCGCACGCGAGACACACCGGGCAATTCGCACCCATGTCCAAGGCACACCTGGCACACGCAACTCTCCGCCTGCACCGCACATGAATGCCATTTTTTCCTGAAAACATCCCCTGCCTCCACAAGCCCCCCCCCATCCCTGGGTTTCCAGGGCCAGATTTGTCCAGAGGAGGAGGTTTCCCATTGCCTTGCCCTGAGAGGCTGAGAGAGAGTAGCCTCTTGCCCTAGGTCTCCCAGTGGGCCTCCGTGGCCCAGCAAAAGGGATTCGAACCCTGGTCTCCAGAGCCCAGCGCCCCAACCGCTGCGCCAGGCCCAGCTCCTAGTTATTTCAGGCTGAGTCTCTTTTATCCGAAACCCCAAACCCCAAAATGTTGCAAAACCCCAAACTTTGTTCATGGGTGGCTGAGAGAGAGTGGCCCCTTTGCTTTCTGAGGGTTGAAGTGGCACAAATGTTGCTTCATGCACAAAATGATTTAAAATGTTGTGTATATGTTACATGGTTATAAGGGGTATATAACAATACAATATCCACATCTGTCCATATCCACAGGTTCAGCCATAGGTTGAAAATATTGCAAAACATCGGGATTTTATAATTAATTATTGGAAAATGGCTTGAAAATGTTCCCAAAAGCAAACCTTGCTTTTGTCACTTTATACAAGGGCACTATTTTATTATGCCATTGCACACAATGGAACTTGAGCATCCTTGGATGCTGGCATCCATTGGGAGACCCTGGAACCAAACCCCTGGGATACCAAGCCCAGGCCTCCCTGGTCTTCCCCTTCCTTTCTGACCCAGATGCAGCCTCCCTCCTCCTCTGGGATCAGGCTCTGCTTTGGGAGTTTGGGTTTCTGCATCACCATCATGAGAGACAAACACAACATTCACTCCTGCTTCATAGAATCTGTCAGCTGAATGTGTTGCAATGGTTGTATGCCATGCTTTACCCGGCCTCAAGCCTTGCGAAAAGGCGGGTAAGTCCTCGCTATCCTCCAATGGACACCAAAGGGCCAGGAAAGAGGGTTCTCCCCAAACCAGAGGAAGAGCTTCCCCACAGTGGCTGCATCCACACTGCAAAAACAATCCAGTCTGGCACCACTTTTTAACTACCATGGCTCAATGCTGTGGAATGCTGGGAAATGTAGTCTCTTCAGGCGCCAGGACAAACTACAATTCCCAGAATTCCACAGCACCCAGGAGGTCTGCACAGCTGAGTGGGGGGGGATTTGAACCCAGGTCTCCCAACGTCCTTGTCTGGCACTCAGGCCACTAGGCCACATGGTCTCCTCCCAAATCTGGATTATGGGGAGCCAGTGCTAGCAGAAAGCGGGGCGCAGCGGTTTGTGTGTTAGACTAGGGCTCAGGGTTCGAATCCCTGCTCAGCCACAGAAACCCACTGGTCAGCCTTGGAAAGTCACACTCTCTTGGCCTCAGAAGGTGTCCAGCCCTGAAAGCCAGGCACCCCAAAGGCCTTGTGGGGAGACTCCGGGGCCCATCATCCCCAGACAGGGCCTTTCAGGGGCAAAGGGTGCCAGGGAGGGGGGCACATGGTGTGTGTGTGTGTATGGGGGGGGCAGGTGTCTTCCCAATTTGGGGGGGAGGGATGGCATTTGCCCCCCAAGGCAAGGCAGAGACCCCCCCAATGACAGAGAGGGGGAGGCCAAACAGCAGCCCCCAAAAGACAGAGAGGGAGAAGACCCTAATCCCCTCCCCCGAAAGGAAGGAGCAAAGAGGAGGAAGCCCCCCCCGGACTGGGCTGCTGGGGTCTTTCCGGGAGGAAGGGCCCTTCTCCCCTCCCCTCTCCAGGGGCATCTCCCACACATTTCGGGGGTCCCAGAGGAGCAGGGGGGCCGGGGAGGCCCCCTTCTGCCCCCCCCGCGCCCCAGTCCTTTTGGGGGGTCCCCCTCAGGGGCCCTTGAGGAAAGAGAAGGCCAGGCTGGGCGGGGGGGGGGTCTGGAAAGGGAGGACCTGGGCCCCAGGACCCTCTTCAGCCTCAGCCCCTCCCCACAAGAGCAGGGTGGGGGTCTGGGGGGGAAGAGGCCATTTTGGGCCTGGGCCCCGCAGTCCTAATCCTCCTCCCCCTGCAAGAGAAGGGGGGCTATGGGGGGCTGTGGGGGGGTCCCTGGCTGCCGCAGAGGAGAGCCCCCCCAAGAAGAAGAAGAAGAAGAAGGAGCAGCGTCGGAGCCTCCTCCCCCAAAGCCCCCTCCTCCGCCGGGAAGACGGCCGTCGCCTAGCAACCGCACGCCCCCTCCCTCCCTCCCTCCCCCGCCCCCACAGGAAGAAAAAGGAGGAGCTTTGGGCCTTCCTTCGGGGGGGAGGGAGGGAGGGGGTCCCATCTCTGCCCCCCGAAACACGGAGAGACCCGCCTGGAGGGCCCCGGAGGGGAGACACGTGTCGGAGGGGAACGTGGGAAGGAGGCCCCGGGGCAGGAGGGGAACCCCCCCGCAAGGAAGGGAGGGAGGGAGGGATGCAAGGAAGGAAGGATGAAGAGAGAGAGGCAGGGAGGGAGGGACAGGTGCAAGGATGGATGGATCCTGGAGGGAGGGAGGGAGGAAGGGAGGGAGGGGTCGTCCTTGGTGGGGCGGGGGCGCCGGGGGTCCTGGCCTTCTCCTTCTCCTGGTCCTTCTCTTACCGGGGGCCCCTGCTGCTGCGAGGGCGGCGGCGGCGGCGGCGGCGTTGCTGGCGATGGCGCTGGGGCGTCGGGTCCCCCGGAAGGGCGCATAGGACATGGTGCCGGAGGCGCCCTTCAGCCCCGGAGCAGCAGCAGCAGCAGCAGCAGCAGCGGGACCCCGCGCCCCGGCAGACCCCCGCCTCCGCCGCCTCCGCCTCGGCCTCCTCCGGGGAGCATGGACCGGAGCCGAGCCCCCCGGGCCCCCGGGCCCCACCCTCCGCCAGACCCTCGCGAGCCTCGCAGGGAGGATGCCCGACGCCTCGCCTCGCCTCGACCGAGCGAGCGAGCGAGCGACGGAGGCTGGATGCGGCGGCGGCGGCGGCTGCGCGGAGGGAGGGAGGGAGGGAGGGAGGGAGGAGGAGAGCAGGCTGCCTTCCTCCGCCTCCTGCCTCCTCCGGGCGGCCTCTTCTTCCAGCGGCGTCGGCACCGCAGCAAAGGCGAGGGAGGGAGGAGGAAGAGGAAGGAGGAGGAAGAAGAAGACAGAGAGAGAGAGAGAGGAGAGAAGAGGGGGATGGAGGAGAAGGAGGAGGAGAAGGGGGCGCCCGCAGCCCCAGCCCTGCAAGAGAAGGCAGCCTGGCCTTCAGGCCACAAGGCCAGCCCCAGCCCAGGCTGCAGCCGACAAGGCCAAGGCGATCCTAGGCCTAGGCCCCGCCCCTGCCTTGGCCAGGACTCACCTGGAAGGACCCTGGGCCCAGTTCTGGGCAAAGCCAGTCCAAAGGGACCTGGAGAAGCTGGAGCCCTAAAGTGGGGATGAAGGGCCTGCCTGGGAAGCAGGGCTGGCCCAGGAGCCCTCCTTTGGTCCAGCAGCAGCCCTTGGAGGAAGGGAGGGATTGGGGGAGCCAGGCCAGGGGCCCTGGGGCTGGGAGGCCAAGGAGGAGGCCAAGGGGTTCTCTTGGGGGCCTTTCCTGGGGAGGGCCCTGGGAAAGGGAGGGTCGCCCGCCTTCCAGGAAGCCCCCCTGAGCAGCTCTTGGTGGCCCTCCTTCCAAGAGCCCCAGAAGACCAAGCCCAGCCCAAGGCCCAGGAGGGCAAGAAGGGCAAGCCCCTTCTCTGGAGGGTCACCGAAGGCACTGAGGAAGCAGGCGGGAGTCTCAGGCGGCCAAGCTCTTTCTTTCAAGATCTCTCTTCTCTACACACGGAGTCCACAGACTAACACAGCTATGTCTTTGCATTCAGCACAGAAACAGAGTGTCTTTGCAAGGAATGAAACGTCAGCCGTGCAAAATTCACTCTCATTTGAGCTCCTAATGGTCTGCTCCTGGCCTTGTCTTTGCAGAGAGACTGCTGCTCCTCCATCCTCCGCTTCCAGTCATTTCTGTGTTGGCCATCGAGAGACGTCCCGGACTCAGCTGCCTTTGGAGACTGGGTCTGTCCGAACTCAGCCCCTCTCCTGCTCCGTCTCTTGGTCCTGGGCCGAAAGGATCCTACAAACTTTGGTTCTCTTCCGTTTCCTCTGTTTGCGTCCCAATGGCCGAGGTTGACCTACGTCTCCCATTTTGGACCGTGGCCCATTTCCCAAAGGAGGGACTCCAGAGTAGAGTCTTTTAATGTCTTCGTCGTTGCCTTTGTAGTTGGAGCATAAACTGGGATTATGGTTTCCCTGAAGTCTTCTTGATAGGATTCATGTCCCCTGGCTGCTTCCGCTCCCTCTCTCCTCGCTATCAGTGCCGCCCGCTTCCTTCTTGGAGATGTCCTTTCCTTTCTAATTCTCTGAGGCAAAATGTCCCCTTCCTGCCCACGGCCGCGCTCTCGCCCACGCGGGCCTTGCAAGGCCCATGCCTCCCAGTGCCTCGTCCTGCAATGCCCAGCGTCCCCAGATTCCTGCTCCTCCCGTTCCGTGTTCCTGGCGTTCGGCTTCGGACTTCCCTTCCGCCAATCAGCAGGTCAGCAGCTGAGTGTCCGGTGCTCTCTGGCCAGAGACTATCACATCCCCACTCTGCCTTTGGTCAAGGCGCACTCTCTTGGCCTCGGAGGTTGGCAACAGCAGGGCAAGAGCTGTGTTGACGGTTTGGGGTGACAGTGTGGTGCAGTGTTTTAACTGTTTTAATGGGTACTCTTTTTGAGTGCTTTCATCTTTTGATTGCACTTCATTCTTTCGAACTATGCTTTAATATTGTACTAGTTTAATTTGCACTTTTGTATGTTTTTAACTGTACTGTTTGAATTTGTAAGCTGTTTTGTGTCCCAGTTTTTGGGGAAAGCAGGATAGACAGGATATACCTCCACATTTGCTGGGGTTAGGGCCAAGGACCCCCCCCCCCCAAGTTAAAAACCACAAAGAAAAAGAACACTATCTTTTTTAACCTGAGAAAACACCTCTCTAGGAACCTCAAGGTCCTCCAGTGCAACTTTGTGGTCAACATCTGCCATAAGCTGAGCATAGAATCATAGGAGGTCTTTAAACAGAGGCTGGGTGGCCATCTGTCAATGGGGATGCTTGGACTGAGAGTTCCTGCATGGCAGAAGAAGGGGGTTGGACTGGATCAGGGCCCTTCTTGGGGTCTCTTCCAAGTTTATGTGTCTGTCATTCTATAGAATGATAGAGTTGGAAGAGACCCCAAGGGCCATCCAGTCTGACCCCATTCTGCCATGCAGGAACTCTCAATCAAAGCATCCCCACTGACAGATGGCTGAGCACCCTTTGGGTTTGAACAGTCAACCAATGACAAATCCATGTAACAGTTGCCTTGTCCCACATTTTACAAGCTTGTTTGCAAGAATGTCATGGGAAACCTTGTCAAAGGCCTTACTGAAATCAAGATATACTACATCCACAGCATTCCCTTCATCTACCAAGATGGTCATTTTATCAAAGAAAGAGATCAGATTTGTCTGGCATGACTTAGAATCATAGAATAATAAAGTTGGAAGAGACCGCAAGGGCCCTGATCCAGTCCAACTCCCTTCTGCCATGCAGGAAATCCAAATCAAAGCATCCCCGACAGATAGCCATCCAGCTTCTGCTTAAAGACCTCCAAAGAAGGAGATGCCACTACACTCCAAGCATCTTCCATGGTCAAATAGCTCTTACTCTCAGGAAGTTCCTCCTAATGTTGAGGTGGAATCACTTTACCTGGAGCTTGCATCCATTGTTCCAGATCTTGTTTTCTGGAGCAGCAGAAAACAAGCTTGCTCCCTCCTCACTATGACATTCCGATAACGAAGGAGACTCTGGCATGCTAACTAGTTATGCGACCCCCG
Organism: Sceloporus occidentalis; assembly: GCA_023333645.1. NCBI lineage: Eukaryota > Metazoa > Chordata > Lepidosauria > Squamata > Phrynosomatidae > Sceloporus > Sceloporus occidentalis. The sequence continues at coordinate 203,555 of JALMGF010000201.1, forward strand.
AGCGCTTGCCTCCCTGGATGAAGATTAACCATCCATTATGAAGCCAAGCCCTCTCTCCAGTCCATCTGCCTTGGTCCAGGCCTTGGAGGTAGAGAGGAACTGCCGGACCTCATCCCCTTCCCCACCACTACTCCCTTCTCCTTTTGTGTCATGTCTTTTTAGATTGTAAGCCTGAGGGCAGTGAACAAGACTGTATGTACAGCGCTGTGTAAATTTACAGCGCTTCATAAATAAAGGTTAATAATAATAATAATAATAATAATCTTTCAAATATTTAAACAGGGCTCTCATATCACCTCTTAACCTTCTTTTCTCCAGGCCAAACATTCCCAGCTCCCTGAGTCGTTCCTCATAGGGCTTCATGGTTTCCAGACCCTTCACCATTGTAGTTGCCCTCCTTTGGACACATGGCTCCAGTTTCTCAATGTCCTTTTTGAATTGTGTGGCCCAGAACTGGACACAATATTCCAGGTGGGGCCTGACCAAAGCAGAATACAGTGGCACTATTACTTCCCTTGATCTAGACACTATACCTCTATTGATGCAGCCTAAAATTGCATAGGCCTTTTTAGCTACCGGATCACACTGTTGACTCATGTTCAACTTGTGGACTCCTTGGACTCCTAGATCACTTTCACACGTAGTTTCATTCAGCCAGGTGTCCCCCATAATCCTATATCTATGCATTTCATTTTTCTGCCCTAAGTGCAGTACCTTACATTTCTCCGTGTTGAATTTCATTTTATTGGCTTTGGCCCAGCTTTCTAGTCTATTCAGATCATTCTGAATTTTGATCCTGTCCTCTGGGGTATTAGCTATTCCTCCTAATTTGGTGTCATCTGCAAATTTGATAAGTATGCTCCCAATTCTGTCCTCCAAGTCATTGATAAAGATGTTGAACAGTACTGGGCCCAGGACAGAGCCCTGTGGGACCCCACTGCTCATTTCCCTCCACGATGAAAAGGAGCCATGGCTGACCATCCTTTGGGTTCGGCCGGTCAACCAATTGCAAATCCATGTAACAGTTGCCTTATCTAGCCCACCTTTTACAAGCTTGTTTGCAAGAATATCAAGGGGGACTTTGTCAAAGGCCTTACTGAACCCAAGATATACTATATCCACAGCATTCCCTTCATCTCTCAATCCCTGTCCTTCGTGGCTGGCAGCTCAGGGGAGAATGGCTGTAACCTCGATGTTACGCCGTATAATTAATTCATCCTTCAGGGAAGGGCGGTTTCCATCTAGCCTAAAGTTGGCCGTTGTAAAACCATTGCTAAAAAAGCCCTCCCTGGACCCCCTGATTCGGAATAATTATCGGCCTGTTTCGCTGCTGCCTTTTTTGGGGAAGGTGATCAAGAGAGCAGTTGCTTTCCAGCTTCAGGGGATCTTGGAAGAAACAGATTTTCTAGACCCATTTCAAACTGGCTTCCGGGCGGGCTATGGAGTTGAGACTGCCATGGTCGCCTTGTTTCGATGATCTCCGTCTGGGCATAGACAGGGGGAGCGTGTCCCTGTTAGTGCTCTTAGACATCTCAGCGGCTTTCGATACCATTGACCATGGTATCCTTCTGGAACGCCTGAGGGAGTTGGGTATCGGGGGCACTGTGCTCCAGTGGTTCCGATCCTACCTTTCGGGTAGATTCCACATGGTGCAGCTGGGGGGCGTGTGCTCCAATAAGAGGGCCCTGACATCTGGTGTCCCTCAAGGAGCCATTCTGTCCCCCATGCTTTTTAACATTTACATGAAACCGCTGGGAGAGATCATCCGGAGACACAGGGCGCGGTGTTATCAGTACGCTGATGACACCCAAATATGCTTCTCTGTGTCTCTGACTGATGCAGTGACTAGGGAGGGCATCTCTCCTCTTAATGCTTGATTGGAGTCGGTAATGGGCTGGATGAGGGAAAACAGACTCAGACTGAATCCAGAGAAAACGGAAGTACTTGTCATAGGTTCCCCTGGCCCGGGGATGGAGATTTGTCCACCTGTCCTGAATGGGGTCACACTCCCCTTGAAGGACTCCGTTCGCAGTCTGGGGGTGCTTCTGGACTCGTCGCTCCACCTTACATCTCAGGTGGATGCGACAGTCAGGAGCATCTGTTACCAGCTTCAGCTGATACGCCAGCTGCGACCCTACCTGGGCCGGGGGGACCTTGAGACCGTAGTACATACTCTGGTAACCTCTCGGTTGGATTTCTGTAATGTGCTCTACACGGGGCAACCCTTGTTCCAAACCCAGAAGCTTCAATTAGTGCAGAATATGGCAGCAAGGTTGGTCACTGGATGTTCCAGGACCAGCCATATAACACCTATTTTGCAAGATCTACATTGGCTGCCCATTCGCTTCTGGGTGCAATACAAGGTGTTGGTTATTACCTATAAAGCCCTAAATAGCTTGGGCCCAGGGTACTTGGAGGACTGCCTCTCCCCATATAATCCACCCCGCGCTCTCAGATCGGTCAGGAAGCAGCTGTTAAGGGTTCCCAAGACGAGATATACCTCGTCTTCTCGGCCCCACAGACCTGGAACTCCCTTCCTGACGACCTCCGCTGTCACCTCCCTTGACCAGTTTAGGAAGGAACTCAAAACCTATCTCTTCTGACAAGCTTTCCCCCTGGGATTGATGTCAGACTAACTGGACGATGATTGTTGGGATCCTCTTTTTTCCCCTTTTTGAAGATGGGGACAACGTTTGCTCTCCTCCAGTTTGATGGGATTTCTCCTGTTTTCCAGGAGTCCTCAAAGACTATTATTGCCAATGGCTCCGATATTACATTTGCCAGTTCTTTTAGTACCCTTGGATGGAGTTCATCTGATCCTGGAGACTTAAATTCATTTAGATTAACCAGGTATTCCTCTACTATCTCTTTACTTATTCTGTCCTCTGCTCCATTATCCTCAGGTTGAGCATCCTTTGCCTTTTCTGAGAAGACGGAGGCAAAGAACATTTCAATTAAAAAACATTTAAATTTTTAAGAATTATAATTGAGTATTTTTTCTTTTTTAAAAAAGCACACTTTATAACCACATGAAACTCTGTCTAGGACAATGGTTCTCAACCTTTGTTGGGCCACAACCCCCTTTGGGGACGAAAGTCCAGCCCACGACCTCCCTGATAGGTTGGGAGACCGGGAAGGGGTGGGACTTTCGGCTGCCTACAAGCCCCAGTGGGCTTTGTGGCCGGAAGTCCCACCCCTTCCCAGCCTCCCAACCAATTTGGGAGGCCGCAGAGGGAAAAGGGGCGGGACTTCTGGTCACAAAGCCCGCTGGGGCTTGCAGTCCTGTCCCCCTACTCCCCGCGGTTGCCTGGCAGCCCAGGGGAGAAGAGGAGGAGGCGGCCCACCCGTCCCTTCCTCCTCGCGGGTGCTTGCACCCGCGGGGAGGAAGGGAAAGGAGGAGGGACCCGTGGGGAGGAAGGGAGAGCAGGAGGGACCCGCAGGTAGGAAGGGAGAGGAGGAGGGACCCGCAGGTAGGAAGGGAGAGGAGGAGGGACCCGTGGGGAGGAAGGGAGAGGAGGAGGGACGCGCGGGGAGGAAGGGAGAGCAAGAGGGACCCGCGGGGAGGAAGGGAGAGCAGGAGGGACCCGCGGGGAGGAAGGGAGAGCAGGAGGGACCCGCGGGGAGGAAGGGAGAGCAGGAGGGACCCACGGGGAGGAAGGGAGAGCAGGAGGGACCCGCGGGGAGGAAGGGAGAGGAGGAGGGACCCGCGGGGAGGAAGGGAGAGGAAGAGGGAGCCACGGGGAGAAAGGGAGAGGAGGAGGGAGCCGCGGGGAGGAAGGGAGAGGAGGAGGGAGCCGCGGGGAGGAAGGGAGAGGAGGAGGGACCCGCGGGGAGGAAGGGAGAGGAGGAGGGACCCGCGGGGAGGAAGGGAGAGGAGGAGGGACCCGCGCGGAGGAAGGGAGAGGAGGGAGCCGCGGGGAGGAAGGGAGAGGAGGAGGGACCCGCGGGGAGGAAGGGAGAGGAGGAGGGACCCGCGGGGAGGAAGGGAGAGGAGGAGGGACCCGCGGGGAGGAAGGGAGAAGAGGAGGGAGCCGCGGGGAGGAAGGGAGAGGAGGAGGGACCCGCGGGGAGGAAGGGAGAGGAGGAGGGACCCGCGGGGAGGAAGTGAGAGGAGGAGGGAGCCGCGGGGAGGAAGGGAGAGGAGGAGGGACCTGCGGGAAGGAAGGGAGAGCAGGAGGGACCCGCGGGGAGGAAGTGAGAGGAAGAGGGAGCCGCGGGGAGGAAGGGAGAGGAGGAGGGAGCCGCGAAGAGGAAGGGAGAGGTGGAGGGACCCGCGGGGAGGAAGGGAGAGCAGGAGGGACCCGCGGGGAGGAAGGGAGAGGTGGAGGGACCCGCGGGGAGGAAGTGAGAGGAGGAGGGACCCGCGGGGAGGAAGTTAGAGGAGGAGGGACCCGCGGGGAGGAAGGGAGAGGAGGAGGGACCCGCGGGGAGGAAGGGAGAGGAGGAGGGACCCGCGGGGAGGAAGGGAGAAGAGGAGGGAGCCGCGGGGAGGAAGGGAGAGGAGGAGGGACCCGCGGGGAGGAAGGGAGAGGAGGAGGGACCCGCGGGGAGGAAGTGAGAGGAGGAGGGAGCCGCGGGGAGGAAGGGAGAGGAGGAGGGACCTGCGGGAAGGAAGGGAGAGCAGGAGGGACCCGCGGGGAGGAAGTGAGAGGAAGAGGGAGCCGCGGGGAGGAAGGGAGAGGAGGAGGGAGCCGCGAAGAGGAAGGGAGAGGTGGAGGGACCCGCGGGGAGGAAGGGAGAGCAGGAGGGACCCGCGGGGAGGAAGGGAGAGGAGGAGGGACCTGCGGGAAGGAAGGGAGAGCAGGAGGGACCCGCGGGGAGGAAGTGAGAGGAAGAGGGAGCCGCGGGGAGGAAGGGAGAGGAGGAGGGACCCGCGGGGAGGAAGGGAGAGGTGGAGGGACCCGCGGGGAGGAAGGTGGAGGAGGAGGGACCCGCGGGGAGGAAGGGAGAGGTGGAGGGACCCGCGGGGAGGAAGTGAGAGGAGGAGGGACCCGCGGGGAGGAAGTTAGAGGAGGAGGGACCCGCGGGGAGGAAGGGAGAGGAGGAGGGAGCCGCAGGGAGGAAGGAAGAGGAGGAGGGACCCGCGGGGAGGAAGGGAGAGGAGGAGGGAGCCGTGGGGAGGAAGGGAGAGGAGGAGGGAGCCGCGGGGAGGAAGGGAGAGGAGGAGGGAGCCGCGGGGAGGAAGGGAGAGGAGGAGGGACCCGCGGGGAGGAAGGGAGAGGAGGCAGGCCACCCGTCCCTTCCTCCCCGCCCCCTTCCCCTTTTCCCACACGATGCCTGCTGCAGCGCTGGCACCCGCGGGGAGGAAGGGGAGGGGGAGGCGGGGGGATTCCCAACCTGGAGACCCCCCAGAAAGGGTCGCGACCCCCAGGTTGGGAACCCCTTGTCTATGAAAATAGGTTAAGGCTCCGTGTGTCTGATATTGCAATTGGAAGGAATGATTCCAATTTTGCGCCAACCCCCGAGGCCTCTCCTTCCTCTCCCGTGTCCCTAGATCCTGGAGGCCCAAAGGGAGGCCATGGCAAAAGCGGGCTTTGATTTGGGGAATAGTAACGGCAGGCCTTCCATAGTTCCATAGTCGAGAGACCAGCGGAAGGCTCTGGCTGTGGAATCCTGCCTCTGAGGCTGCCTTGAGAGCCCTTGCTTCCTCCCCATCCATGGAGGCCAGGGGCCTGCGGCCTCTCTTGCAAGGCCTCTTGCCATCCTCCTCTGGGTGCATCTGCGCCGGAGGGAACGCTCCGCTTTGGCGATGCTTTGGGTGCTGCTGCTGCTCCATCCTTTGGGCCATGAGCCTTCTTCTTCCCTGGGCCTCTGCCCCCAGAAAAGGATGCTTCGAGGGCAGCGCGCCTTCGCCTGCCGGCGTCTACACTGTTGGAGCAACCAACGCAGCCTGGCGCCGCTCTGAGTACGATGCCACCTCCGCCTTTGGCAGTTCCTCAAGGGCTTTAAGAGCCTTGGGGCCAAGAGGGCTGGCGCCTCACAAACACTGCAGGGCCCAGGATTCTGCTGCATCCAGCCGTGGCACTGAAAGCGGTGCCAACCCACATGATTTCTGCAGTGCAGATGTGTCCCAAGAGCCCGGCTGGTTCTCCTTCAGGGACCCTTTCCACGCCTACCTTGCCTCCGACAATCCAAAGACAAGTGCATCTTGTTCCCAAAGGCCTTTCAGGACCTGCTATAGCGGGGGGGGGGGGGGGTGGTGGTGGTGGTGGTTGGGATCTGTAGTTTCCGCAAGGCCTCCTCAGCCTCCTCTGGGCCTCTACAGGAATCCCATAATGCATTTAAGCCTTTTCTGAACTGCATCTGCACCAGCCTCATCCCTATATGGGATCTTTATGGGATCTGTAGTTTCTGCCAGTCCTCCTTAGCCCTCCTTTGGGGGCCTCTGCGCTGCATTTTGAAGCCAAGCGCTGCGGCTCCAGCCCCTAGAAATCCCGGGATCTGCAGTTTCCGCAGAGGAATAAGCGCAGCTCTCCCTGCAGCCATCCCTCTGGGCAGCCTGGGCTCGTCTGCACCGCAGAAAGCAACGCAGTTGGACCCCGCTTGAACTGTTGCGGAGGGCCTGGCAAAACTACGGATCCCGCTGCCTTCCATCGGCAGGAAGCTGCGCTTAAAGCGCTAACAAACCGCGTCGCTCCCGACCGCTCTCTCTCTCTCTCTCTCTCTCCTTCTGTGAGCCGGGGATGCTGGGACTTGTAGTCCCCAAACGCCTTGCCGGATGGAGAGGCAGAGCAAGTGACGTAAACACATGGGGGCGGGGCCTGCTGTTCCCGTGGTGCGGACCCGAAAGGGAGCAGGTAGAGTCCCCGAAGCAGGACTTGCAAGGACCCCTCCCCCCTCCCTCCCTCCCCCCTTCTTCCCCATATCTCTTCCGTCTGTGAGAAGGGCATTCACACGCAGCGCCGCCTGACACGTGTCTCGGCCCCATGGCCCCCGAGGGCCTCCTCGCTCCCAGCGCCACAAAGAGGAGGGCCAGGGGGGCCAAGGGCTGGGTGAGTAGGGCCCCTTCCCCCATAGCACCCCACGCCCCCTTCCCCAGGACCCCCATGCCTCCCCTTCCCCCCTGCCCTGGGACCCCCCATAGCACCCCATACGCCCTTCCCCATGGACCCCCCATGCCTCCCCCCTGCCCTGGGACCCCCCATAGCACCCCATACCCCCTTCCCCAGGGACCCCCCATGCCTCCCCCCCTGCCCTGGGACCCCCCATAGCACCCCACGCCCCCTTCCCCAGGACCCCCATGCCTCCCCTTCCCCCCTGCCCTGGGACCCCCCATAGCACCCCATACGCCCTTCCCCATGGACCCCCCATGCCTCCCCCCTGCCCTGGGACCCCCCATAGCACCCCATACCCCCTTCCCCAGGGACCCCCCATGCCTCCCCCCCTGCCCTGGGACCCCCCATAGCACCCCACGCCCCCTTCCCCAGGACCCCCATGCCTCCCCTTCCCCCCTGCCTTGGGACCCCCCATAGCACCCCATACCCCCTTCCCCAGGGACCCCATGCCTCCCCCCCTGCCCTGGGACCCCCCCATATCACGCCACGCCCCCTTCCCTAAGACCCCCATGCCTCCCCTTCCCCCCTGCCCTGGGACCCTCCCATAGCACCCCAGGACCCCTTCCCCAGGACCCCCATGCCTCCCCTTCCCCCCTGCCCTGGGACCCCCCCCATAGCACCCCACGCTCCCTTCCCTAGGACCCCAATGCCTCCCCCCCTGCCCTGGGAACCCCCATAGCACATCACATCCCCTTCCCCAGGACTCCGATGCCTCTCCTTCCTCCCTGCCCTGGGACCCCCCATAGCACCCCATACCCCCTTCCCCAGGACCCCCATGCCTCCCCTTCCTCCCTGCCCTGGGACCCTCCCATAGCACCCCACACCCCCTTCCCCAGGACCCCCATGCCTTCCCTTCCCATCTGCCCTGCTCCTCCATAGCACCCCATGCCCCCTTCCCCTGTGACCCCATGCCTCCCCTTCCCATCTGCCCTGCTCCCCCATAGTACCCTATGCCCCCTTCCCCAGTCCTTTCCAGGGACCCCTATGCCTCCCCTTCTTGTCTGTCCTGACCCCCATAGCACCCCACGCCCCCTTCCCCAGGGACCCCTAGCCTTTCCCAGGGACCCCAGGCCTCTCCTTCCCCCCTGCCCCGCAAACCCCCATAGCACCCCTACACTTCTTTCCCAAGAGACCCTGAGCCCTTCCCAGGGACCCCCATGCTTCCCCTTCACCCCGGCCCTGGGACCCCCATAGCACCCCCACACCCCCTTCCCCAGGGACCCCCAGCTCTTCCCATGGCCCCCCTATACTTCCCCCCCTACCCTGGACCTGCACCGCTTTCCCAGCCCCCCAGCCCTACCCAGGGATCCCTACTCAGAGACCTTCTCACTCCTCCAGCCCTCTTCCCCGCATGGGGGTCCTGTATTGTGGGTGGGGGCTCTTCCTCGCCTGCAGGGCTGGGCGGGTGGGGCCCCTCCATTTTGCCTCCATTGTTCCTCTTGTGCCGCAGGTCCTCCTCCTCTCTCTGCCGCTGCTGATGACCGCACTCCTTCGGCCTCTTTCCGCCTCCCATCGCCTCCTGGCCTCTTTCTTCTCAGCCTCCGCTTCGCCTTCTCCTGCTGCCTCCATGGCCTCCACGGCTGGACCTGGGGCCCCCACATCCGCCTCCTCCACCTACACCCCTGGGACCCTCTCAGCCGCCTTCGTCACCTGCCCCAACCAGATGGTCGCCAGGGAGATCGCCAGGTCAGGGGGCGATGGTGGGCCAGACAGTGTCACCCCTCTTGGGGACGATGGGGCCACCACTGTTGCTGGCAGCAGGAGCGACCAGTGGGACCAGGGGATACTGGGGGAGGGGGCTGTGGGTTGCCCCGTGTGTGTGTGTGGAGAACCCCCATTGACCCTTCACCTCCGGCCTTCCTCCCTGCAGGGCGGTTGTGGAGAAGCGGCTGGCGGCCTGCGTGAACCTCGTCCCCCAAATCACCTCCATGTGAGCCCCCCTTCCCTCGCCGTGGGTACTGATCTTGGGGATCAGCTGTAGGCTCCACGTGGATCAAGTGCCGGGGCCTGGACAGTGTGGGCCCCTTTCCTTAGTTGCATCTCTCTTTTCCTCGCAGCTATGAATGGAAAGGGAAGATCGAAGAGGACTCAGAGGTCCTGCTGGTGAGTGGGGTCTTCCGGACAGGGGTCACAACAGGGCAGCCCCCCCAATTCTGCAGCCCCCCCCAGAAAACCACTACTCTTTTAAAAATATACAACTTCTCTTTTCTGTCCCCCTTTTTGGACCGTTGTATTGCCTTCGGTTATTACCTGCCTTGATCCCCAAAAGGGAAGAGGTGGGATATAAATAAATAGATTACTATTATTATTATTATTACTACTACTACTACTACGGTTTTCAGGGTCCCTCCTGGCTGTGGGTGGCTAATAAAAGTAACTTTTCTCAGGCTCAGGATGGATGGGGGGCTGCCCCACTGGAGGGAGGGATTCCCCTCTTAGGTGGCAACGCGGGGGGGGGGGCAGTTACTTCCTGCTTGTAGGCAATGCCTTGTGCGCTTCTTTAGTGTGGGCCTATTCTGTGCGCACATGTGGGTGTGGGAGCACAGTGAGATATATGGGGGGACCCTGTCTCAGCCCTTCTTCACTTCTGCAGATGATCAAAACCCGCAGTTCCCGTGTCTCCGCCTTGGCCGAATTCATCCGGTGAGTGCTATGGAGACAAGGTCATACACACACTTGACCCTCCATATTCGCTAGGGTTAGGGGCACAAGACCCCCATGAATATGGAAAAACCACAAATCACAAAAATGTCATGTTATTACCAGAGAGGGAACCTCTCTGGGAATCTCTAGGTGCTCCAGGGCAACTCTGTGGTCAGTGTCCGACAGACACTGGCCATAGAACTGCTCTGGAGGAGCTACAAAGGCCTAGTATTCTCTCTAGGAATCTCTAGGTCCTCCAGGGCAACTCTGTGGTCAATGTCCAACAGACACTGACCGTAGAACTGCGCTGGAGGAGCTACAAAGGCCTAGTAGGTCCTCCTTTAGTTTGACTTTTGGTTAAAGATGACTATAGAGTTTCACTGGAGGACCTAGTTGTTCCTAGAAAGAACACGTTAATCAAATCCGTCAATAATCAAAGCTGCAAATATCAAAGCCACAAATATGGAGGGATGTGTGTGTGATCTAGGGGCTTTATGGTGGCCAGAAGGGGGGTGGAATTGGGGGGAGACGGAGACCAGCCCCCCGGCCTTTCGTCTTGCAGGAAGATCCACCCGTATGAAGTCGCCGAGGTGATTGCGGTCCCGATCCAGGAGGGCAACCCCCCGTACTTGCGGTGGGTTGAGGAGGCCGTTCCGGAGGAGGAGCCCCCCCAGTGAAGAGCCAGGAAGCCAGGCTCACGCAGCAAATGTTTTTTCTTACAAACATAGGATTAAAATACATGACTGTTGCCAATAATTGTTGTTGCAAAAATATGATTAAAAACAAATGTGGTTGGGCATTTTGAAGCACAACTCCCAACATCCCCCAATTGTTTCCGATTTCTGAGGTTTTCAGCCACCTAGCTCAAAGCTATGGAATTCTGGGACTTGGAGTATGTGGTGGGGCCTTCCTTCCTTAAGCTCCACAACAAACTCCAACTCCCAGAATCCCATAGCCTTGAGCCAAGGCAGTTAAAGCAGTGACAGTCCTTGTGGATTGGGGATGCTGGGAGCTGCAGCCAAGTCCTTCAAGATGGGAGGACACCAGCAGCTCTGTGGCTGTTACTTTTTGGGGGGGGCCCAATCCAGGAATCACCCGCAGCAGCCCCCGCTCTTTCTCTCTCGTTTTTATTCGGTGTGACGCGCGATTTGTACAGAGTCTATTCAGCAGCAATGGCGGCGGCGGCGGTGGCCACGAGACACGGGAAGCAGCAGCGATGCAGGCGGGGGACGTTGGGGGCGGGTGGGCGTTTCTGGAGTGGAAGGAAGCCCCTTCCTCCCTCCTGGCCGCCCTCCCCCCTCCGCCATACATAAAACTCTTGACCGACGAACCATAAAAAAATAAGCCCAAATCAACCTCTTGTGCAAAGACAGCTGGACTGAGGAAGGAGGAGGAGAAAATGGCGGCTGGGGAGGGGGCTTGCGTCTCTTTGCCCCCCGGAAACAAGGTTCATGGAGTTTGTGGCCCCTCTGAGGTTCAGTCTGGTGGAACTCCACGCCTCAGTTTTCCCTTCCCAGGGGTCCACTCCTCTCCCCCTGTTGCACAAAGCAAAGCTGGGAGTCCAGTTTGTCCTGGGGGTGCTGGCCTCTCCTCTCATCTTCTTGTCCGTTCTGGAATGCAGTGGAAACTCCAGCCAATCCCTCGCCTCCCCCAACTGAGGGGCTAGAACATCCCTCCCCCGTCCCACTCGACCAGGTACTGGACGGTGCCGTCTGTCGTGACCCGCCGGGCCAGGATCCGCACTGCCTCCCCTCGCGCCAGCCGACCCATGGCCCCAAAGTAGCTGCTGGTCGTGGCGGTGATGGCGGGGGCAGCAGGGGAAACGGAGGGGGCGCAGGGGCCCGAGGGGGGCGGCTGCGTGTGGCGCTTGGTGGCCGGGCAGGAAGGCGGGAAGGCAGTGGGCCGCTCGGGGCTCTCAGGGTCTGTCAAAGAGGAGGAGCCGGGTGCGAGTGCCACTGCGTCTGGAGGATCCAAGGAGGAGCCACTATGGCTGCTGCTGCTGCTGTTTGTGCTGCAAAAAGGGTAAGAGACCATTATCAGCCCATTCCCCAGAAGTCCAGCGCCTCCAAACCCCCTTCCTCCTCCTCTTCCTCCTCCTGAAGGCCGGTCGCTGTCGAGAAGTTACTTTTTTTAATGGAAGTCTGGCCCCATTAACTCATCACAGTGACTGTAATGCATTCAGTTTTCTCTGGAACTGCCATTTCCCCCTGTCCATGACTGAAAACAAGAAGCCTTCCCTCCAAACCTGGGAGGAAATAATAAATGATAAATAATAATAATAATACAATTATAAAAAACTTTCTCGAGTCCCAGTTTTTGGAGAAAAACAGGATATAAGTATAAGAACAACAACTATGAATTGTATCTGTTGGATATGCTTTGACTGAGAGTTCCCGCATGGCAGAAGGGGGTCTGACCGGATGGATGGCCCTTGTGGTCTCTTCCAACTCTGAGTCTATGATTCTATTCCACAATTTATTATGTTAACATCTATATAATATATAATTATAAAAACATAATTCATCATTATTATATTTATTTGTATCCTGCTTTTCTCTAAAAATTGGGATTCAGAGTAGCTTGTAATTTAAAAGAACGGTACAATTAAAAACATAAAATAATTGAGCACTGAAAAAGAATTAAGCCAGAGGCTGACTTTCTCTATGCTCAACATCTGCAGCCAGAGGTGGACCACAGAATTACACTGGAGGACCTGCAAATGCCTAGAGAAGTGGTCTGCCTAGGAGTCTCTGAAGTCCTGCAGTGCAACTTCTGCTGGAGGGTGACCATCACTGGAGGACCTCAGAGATTCCTAGAGAGAACATATTAATCAAATCTGTGGTTAATGAAATCCGCAAAGGTCAAACTGGAAACGTGGCAAATAAGAAACCACTGTTTATCTGGCACAACACCTCTCTAGGAATTTCTAACTCCTACAGTGCGACTACGGTCAACTTTTGGCAGATGTTGACCATAGAGTTGGGCTTGAGTACCTAGATATTCCTAGATGTGACATATTAATCTAATCTGCCAATAATCAAATCTGCAAAAGTCAAAACCACAGATGTGGCGAATAAGAAAACACTATTTTTTTAACCTGAGATAATACCGCTCTAGGAATTTCTAGGTCCTCCAGTGCAACTCTATTGTCAACTTTTGGCAGAATTGGGCTGGAGGACCTAATGACTTATTAATCAAAACCCTAAAAAATCTGCAAAATTCAAAGGTGGAAATGTGGAGGACTGAATGTAATATGAGTCTGAAACCCTCAAAATGTCTGCCTTTTGCTGCCCAGGCGAAAGAGAAGGAAAGCCCAGAGCCGGGGTCTTGCTCACCTCAAGGTCCCTGCAGTGTTGGCCGAGGGGTGGAAGGAGGCAAACATCCGGATCGAGGCACTGCAGAGAAAGAAGAGGGGTTGGGGTCAATGTGGGGCAGCTGCATTGTGTGACCGGGTGAAGGGGTGGCGGGATGGACCCCCTCCCTGGGCGCATCCTCACCTGTCTTGGCAACGGGCGTCGGTACGGCGAAAGTTGTAGGTGTTGGAGGGGCCGCCGTAGCCGCCGTAGCCCTGGCTAGCACTGGCCGGGGTCCGTCCCTCCTCCTGCGCCATGAGGGGAGAGAAGGGAGGCCGGTGGGCGTGTGGCCAGAGAGGGTGGGGGGGTCTACTTTCTGGAGGGGGCTCCCTTGAATAAGGTACATCATGGACCCCGGGGGTCCGTTCCACTTCTTAAGGGTCATTTGTTTCCAGCCAAAAATGGCACTCTCCAGTGTCAGCCTTGCTAGGCAAGCCACAAGGGTGGTCACCCCACATGCGCCCCCATGCACTCCCCCTACTTACCTGGGCCAGGGCTTCCTGCGGCTGCTCCCTCTTCATGTTGCCATGCCAGTCCACGCTCGGGGCCGGACACCCCCCGCCCTGGTGCCGCCGGGCTCTCCGGCGCTCTGACCCCTTCCCACGCCTGCCCTGCCCTGAAAGGAACCTGTAAGAGACCCTCCTTATCTGCACAGCATGGAGGGGGGGCTGCTGAGCGCAGAGAGGGGTCATTCGGGGGGGGGGAGACCCCCACCATGGCCTGACCCAGCAGCCACTTCCCTTCCCAGCATCCTTTGCTGCTGCTGCTGCTTCCCCAGATTGGGGGTGCATGGGGGGCAGAGAAGGGGGCAGGAGTGGAGGGAGGCCGGCTCTCTTCCTCTTGCTCTTCCTCACCTGCCTTCCGAGATAAGGGCCCCCCGTCCATCTCCAAAATCGTCTCCGATCTGCGGCGCGGGTGGCGGGACCCGCAGGTGGAGCCCAAAGAGGCCCTTGCGCTTCTTGATCTCTTTTCCAGAGATGAATCTGCGTCACAATATTTGGGGGGGGGAAGGGGGGTCAGCATGGGGGATTGGGGTTTGGGTCCCCCATACCCTAAATTTCATCCACCACCCCCCAGCACCCTGCCTTCTTGAAAAGGCCTTCTTTGTAAATTGGATGTGGCTTATCCTGATTGTTTTAAGCTCAATTTATTGTATGCTGCATTATTGATGATGATGATAAAAACAAGCAGCTTTTTTTGCTTTAGATTACTGCTGTATTTTACTATTGCAGTCGCTCCATCATCATCATCATCATCATCATTATTGTTATTAACCTTTATTTATAAAGCGCTGTAAATTTACACAATCTTTTAATTAGGTGGTTCCCTGCCCTCAGGCTTACAATCTAAAAAGACACGACACAAAAAGAGAAGGGAGTGATGGAGGGGAAGCGGATGAGGGCCAGCAGTTCTGATTCTTTGTGGTTTTGATTAATATGTTCTCTAGGAATCTCTAGGTCAGAAATTGACCATAGAGCTGTGCTGGAGATCCCTAGAGAACACGTATCTCTAGCATCTGTAGGTCCTCCTGCATGAGTCTATGGTCAACGTGTGGCAGACACTGGCCATAGAGTTGCACTGGAGGACCTGCAGATTCCTAGAGAGGTGTCCTCTCCCAGGGGTCTTTCCCCCCTGACCCCAGCGGATGTGGAGGATCCACTGTAGTTTTAAATGTTTTATTCTGTCCTCTTCCTCCTCTGCAGATTTTGGGGGGCCCTTTGGGGGGGGACTGGTCAGCTGTGGGGCATGGGGTCCTACCTGTCCTTGTGACCAGTCAAGGCAGTCAGGAGCTGGCTGTACCGCTCTCCTTTGGGGGTGTCCGAGAGCTGACCGGGATAAAAAGAAGGGGTCAGAAAGAGGGGGAGACTCCCCACCTCCCACTGTAGCCCCCCAAAACCCCAACCCAAATCCCGTGCCCTCCTGAGATTGAGTCAACACCCACAACTACAATCATGCTTTAATGGAGTCCTGGGATTCTCTTTGGCAGAGGGTTCCAGCTTTGATCCTCCCCAGGATGGCAAACATTGCGATTAAAGCTGGATTGTGGGGCTAGAACAGTGCCCCCACCCCACCTTGCGACAACCCTTGGGGTCATCCCCCCGTGACCCCCAGTCTCACCTCCCCGAGGAGGAGGCTGTCCCAGTTCTCGCTGGCGAAGGGCAGGATTTCCCGCTCGAAGTCAAAGTACTTCTTCTTGCAGCAGATGCTCAGGTGGTACAGGATCAGGTGCGCCACATCCACCCTGCAAGGCGGGGGAGACCTGGGTTTGAATGCCTGCTTGGCCCTGGGAACCCACTGGGTGGCTCTCACAGCTTCAAACCTCCTCCAAGGAAAACCCCTGGAAAAATACTCTACACGGTTTATCAGGCTGAACTAGGATTCTCCGGAGCAGGGTTCAAATCCCTGCTCAGTCCTCGGGACCCACCAGGTGGCCTTGGGCAAGTCACACTCTCTCAGCCTCAGCAGGCAAACCTCCTCTGAAGAAATCTCACCAAGAAAAAACCCACGCTACGTGTGGCATAGGAGGTTGGGTGCTTAACTAGGACTCTAGAGACCAGGTTCGAATCCCGCTCCTCCTCTTCTGGTTTGGCACACTGACCCCCTCTGGGGGTCCCTCTGGGGTCTCACCCTTTTCCCCCTGCCCCCAACACTACCCCAGATCGCCCCCCCAGCCTCTTTCCTCACAGTACTCACCATCTCAGGGGCAGCCGATGGACGCTCTCAGGGCCCCCGCGGCAGACACAGCACTCAAAGACGTAGAACCTGTGGGGGCCCCATGGAGGAGGCAAAGGGGGTTTAGTGGGCAGCTCCCCACCACCACCCCCACGGCATCAGACTCAGGGCCCTTTATGGGGCCCAGACCTTCAGGAGCTCCTAGGGTCCCACACCCAGGGTCCCTTCAAGGAGGGATTCATGTCTGCTCACCTCTGGGGGTCATGCCTGGGCACCCCAAAATTAGAAAGGCGAGGAAGGGTCCTCCCACTTGTGGGAGCTATGGGGCCGCGATGCCCCGGGGGCGGGCACTTTTGCAAACACTGGCTGGCAGCAACAGCCCTCCCCAGGAAAGCTCCTGAGCCAATTTGGGGAGGGTCCTTTACCTGTCCCCATAGAGGAGGGGCTTGCTCAGGCACTGGGTGCAGGCCTCATGGAACCACTGGGAACACTGGCGGCACTGGAGCATCTTCAGGTTCCACCTGGGGGGATACAATGGGTAGGGGGTTCTCCCTTGAGCCCCCAAACCCCCAGAAATGGGGGAACCAGGAGAGGGGGAAATGGGGACCCCCAAACCAGGAGATCTCCAAAATATCCATGGGGCCATGGCCAGACCTTCTTTCTATTTATCTGACCCAATGGCCAGCGGAGGAAGTGTTCTGCAGACTCCCAAAGCAACCCCACCCCCTGCCCAGCAGTTCCTTGAACTCACTCCCCAGGACCCCCGCAGTAGCAGTAGCACTGCTGCCGGTTGGTGAGGTGTTCGGCGTCCCAGTCGAGGGCCTTCAGCTGGTAGGGCAGCACCAGTTTCATGCCCAGCATGGCTTTGGCGTACGGACCCTTCTTCAGGGCACCCCCCCGCTGCAGAAGAAAAACGAGAGAGAGAGACAGACCCCCAAAGTCAGAAGCCCTTGTGCCCCATAAGTAAGGGGGGTCTCACAGAATAAGACCATGGCACTGCTTGGTCAAATGGGGTCACTTCCAACTCTACGCTGTAGAATACCTTCCTCCCCCTTTCCCTTAGAAGGGGGGGATAGGTAGGGACACTGCTGAACTACAAATCCCACACACTGAAAGGAGGAATGATGGGGACGCAATCTGGGAATGAACAGAAAAGGGGGAAATGGCACAGAATGGCCCTTCCCTCGGACCCCCATGGAGGGGGAGCCCACCACTGGGGTGGGGTTCCTGTGGGCTATGGGGCAGGTTTATTATGGGGGTTACGGCTCGCTGCTCACCTTTGTGGCCACGGCGAAGACGCACTGCCGGCACATCCACGCCCCGTCCCCCAGGACCCTCGGGAGGTGGCACTCCTGGTGGTAGGCTGCGGGGGAAGGGGAAAGGGGGCTGAGAGACAGGCAGGGAAACCCCCCCATCAATCCCCCCTTTGATCCCACCAACCCGCCCCTCCCCACAGCTGCCCAGGAGAGCAAGGCTTGCCCGGTCCTGTGGCGGTCAGTTCCCCAGGCTTCACTGACAAGGACTCACTTACTGTGGCTGCATTTCGCACAACGCACCAGACGGTTTTCAGGGGTCACAGCCTCCGAGTGGCAGACGCAGCAGGAGGCCTCCTCCCCAGGGATGGCCGCTGGATGGACGGATGGGCAAATGGACATAAGGGGGGAGGGAAGGGAGACCCGTCAGAGTGGCTAAGCGGTGGTTGAATTAGACCCTTGTCCCCTTAGTCCTGACCCCAAAGAGGAACTGGGTTCGCCAGCTGCAGAAACATCCAGGTCAGAGGGGCATATTTGGGAGGCGTATTTGGAGGGGTATTGGGGGCATATTTAGAGGCAGGGCTGGAGGCATATTAGGGGGCCATATTTGGAGGGATATTTGGAGCTATATTAGGGGGACATATATGGCAGACATCTTTGTTGGCATATTTGGGGGCTGGGGGTCCCCCAGTCTTCCTATGGAGAGGAGGCAACAGGTGGGCAGACTGGGCATGGAAAAAGGGGCTCCTCCTCGTAGGTCCATATGGGGGGGGCAGCTGGTGGGCCGTGGGTCTGGGGGTGCTCTCCACTCCTGCAACTGACCTGGGCTGATGTCCTTCCAGAGCACCAGGAACTGGGAGTCGTCCTCAAACTGGACCAGGCACACCTGACGGATGGGGTCCACCTGCAAAGGGCCAGGGAGGCTGGTCAGTCTCTTGGGGGGCAGGGGGTCCCTCTCTCCCAGTCTGTGGGGCTCCTGGGGGTCCGGTCGGGGCCCACCTTCTTGATGGTGCCCAGGTAGAGGAGGCCGTCTGTCCACCTGGCCAGGACATCCTGCCCCTCCCAGAAGCGGGGCCAGGGGGGTGCGGGGGGTGGCGGGGGTCCCGGGGAGGGGCCAGGGGAGGGGGGCCGCTTCCAGGGGCCCGAAGAGGAGGAGGAAGAGCATGAGGGGCCCAGGCGGGCGCTGGTCCGGGTCAGTCGGGGGGCAGCGGCCGTGGCTGGGGGGGCGGGGGGCTCGCTCGCCATCACATCGCGCCTTGCCTGCTGAGAGAGAGAGAGAGAGAGATGGAGGATTAAGAGACAAATGGGGGTCAGACCCTTGCTCTGCCCCAAACCCTTCAATCCCCCTCATCCACTATTTGGTGGGCCCACATAGAGAAGGGTGGGTGCTAGTGGGGAGGGGTCCCCATTGCTGAGGGAGGGTGGGGGCAGCCATGCAGCCTGTCCCCCCCTCCTCCAGACTAAAGGGGTCTGCAGTGGGGCCCCTTATTGTCCTGATCCCTCCGTTTTTGGGGGTCCCAGCCCCCCACTCCTCCCATTCATGTAGAGAGGGCGGTCCCCATTGCAGAGGGAGGGGCTTCGGGGGTCTCCCTGGCCCTGGGCCCCAGTGACGCAGATCCCTTCCTCTGCCCTCCCTCCTTCCTTTTGGGGCTCCCAGCCCCCCACTCCTCCCAGGGATGCAAAGGGGCTGCCCCGCTGCAGAGGGAGGGCCTTCGGGGCGGGGTCTCCCTGGTCCCGGGCCCCAGTGACGCAGTGCCCGAGGGGGCCTTCGGGGGCCCCTGCGCCCCCCTGAGTCCGTGGGTCTGGGGTCTCCCTTTGCCCTGAGGGGGGTCTCCCTGCCTGCCCCCTTTTGAGGGCCCCAGAGGGGCTGCCCTGGGGCGGGGTCCCTCTTGCTCCTCCCTCCTGGCCCCCAAGTG
This sequence comes from Sceloporus occidentalis, assembly GCA_023333645.1. NCBI lineage: Eukaryota > Metazoa > Chordata > Lepidosauria > Squamata > Phrynosomatidae > Sceloporus > Sceloporus occidentalis. Next base: position 222,448 of record JALMGF010000201.1, read on the forward strand.
CCCTCTGGCGACCTTCAGGGGCCCCTGCAGCAGGCGGCGCCCCCAGACCCGGTGGGGGAGGCAGGGGCCGGCGGGAGACCCCCTGCGCCGCCGTTTCCGCTTCCGGGGCTCAAGGGCCGGGGCCGGAGCCTGCCCCCCTCACCGCTGGGGGTTCTGACGCTGTCGGTGCTGATGCTATTGACGCTGCTGGTCTTGCTGCTGCTGCTGCTGCTGCCGCTGCCTGAGGCGGGAGGGAGGGGAGGGGCGCAGGAGAAAGAGAGAGAGAGAGAGAGAGAGGGGGGCGCCAGGCCTGGCCACGCCCCTGCCGGACACACGCCCCGCCCAGCGCCCCGCCCCTTCCCCTCCTCCTCCTCCTCCTCCTCCTCGCAAGGGTCCTCCTGCGCAGGCGCGAACGTACCTCCGACGTCTGTCAGGCGCTGAGGTGGCGCGCGCGCACGTCCTCCGTCCCTCGAGGCTTCCCATTGGCTGGCCGCGCGCGGGGGACGACGGGAGGCCGCGTTTCAATCCGGAGGCCGTTGGCGGGAGCGGGGAAGACTTTGCGCGGCGCTACGAAGAGATCGGAGCAGGAACGGCAACTGCCGCTGCTCTCTCCCGTCGCCGCTTGGACTCTTGGTCTGTCTGTGTCCGCAGAGGAGCGGAGGAGGAGGAGGAGGCTGGGCGGCTGGGGCTTCTAGAGAGAGAGAGAGAGCCAGAGCCAGAGCCAGTCCCGTCCCGTCCCTACGGGGATCTGTCTGTCTATAGAGGTATGTGCCCCTGAGGGGAGGAAGGCCAGGCCAGCCCCTCCGACGGCCCCGTCTCCAGGCAGAACGGCCTGAAAGCAGCACGGCTGCGTCTGCCTCGCCAAGGGCAGCCGGCCTCCTCTCCGCCTGCAGCCCTTGGCCTGGTGGGGTGCGAGCCGGGAGGATGGGCCTCTCTGTCAGCCTTTTGTCCGCCCTTATTAATAGTCGTCGTCATCCCCAGCAAGTCACACTCTCTCAGCCCCAGGAAGCAGCAGCAACAGCCGTCGCCGCCGCCGCCGCCATTGCCATTATTATTCCTGTCCTGGTCGATTATTTCTATCCTGCCGGACTCAGGGAGGCAGACACTGGTCCTGTATACTCAAGGCTATGGCATTCTGGGAGCTGGAGGTTGTTGTGGGCCCAGAGCGCAGCGGAGCTTAAGGCAGGAGGGCCCCACAACAGACTCCAGCTCCCAGAATGCCATAGCCTTGAGCCAGGAGGCGGATGTTTCTCCAGAGTGGATGCAGCCTTGATGTGTTCTGTGATGTTCTGAGGCTTGCCATTGCCTCCTCGGCCGAGAAGAGCGGGATTGTTCGAGTCCAGCTTTGGGACATGGCTGCGCATGTTTGTGGCTTGTGCTCCTTTCTCTCCCTCAATCTCTGAGCGTCTGCATAAGAGCAAAGAGAGACACGAGTCCATGGCTTATGTCCCGTCTCCATCCATCGCTCTGTCCATCCATCAGTACAGAAGTCCCCTCCTCCCCATCCTTAATAACAGGGGAAGACAAACTGAACTGTGCCTTGAAAGGGCTAGACAGAGACAGAGACCCATCGACAGACACACACAGAGACACACAGGTCTCTTCCAGGGTCGTCTTCAATCTTCCCTCGCCAAGTCCCTGGCAGACGTGGCTCCAAGCATCTTCTGTTTGCCTCTTGTGTCCCGGCGACCCAGGGATGGGCTTTTCTTGGCAAGATTTGCCTGTCTTTGCATTCCTCCAAGGCTGAGAGCATGTGACTTGCCAAGGGATGTCCCATGGCTGTCCCTGACAAGCAGGGATTCAAAGCCTGTGGGTCTCCAGTCATAATCCAACACGGATCGGGATTTTTACTTGTGAGCTGCCTTGGTCCCTTTCTGGGAGAAAAGCAGCCTAGAAATAAATGCAAGAGATGGATGACAGTGGTCTTCATTTGCTGGGGTCAGAGGTGCGGGACCCCCGTGAATGTGGAAAAGCCACGAATAAAAGATCCCACTGTTCTTTGTCCTTGAGAGAAGACCTCTCTAGGAATCTCCAGGTCCTCCGGTGCAACTCTGTGGTCAGCATCTGCCAGAGGTTGATCCCAGAGCCATGCTGGAAGACCTACAAATGCCTAGAGGAGTATTTTCTCCTTCAGCACAACTCTATGGCCAACATCCGGCAGAATTGCGCTGGAGGATCTGGAGATTCACAGAGAGAACATATTAATGAAATCTGCAAATAATCAAAGCCATAGAAGTCAATGCTGTAGAGGGCCAATTGTAACAGAAATGAGTCCTCCATCACAAGCCCCCCACCAGCAAAGTTTGCAAATGGGATCATGACTTGCGAGACGCCCATGTTGTGGTAGCTATCCAGCGCGGTCCAAAGTGGCTCCTGTGTTCTGGAAGACAAAATGCAGGAGCCAGAAGGAATTTGGGTTTGGGGAGGTCCCCGGAGGGGGCAGGGGAGGGACAGGGTCCGGTGCCTCTGCCTTTGTGTGTAGGAGGGGGGTCTACTGCGCCAGAGGCTTGCAGGGTGATAATGTTGTGCCTTGACGTGTGTGTGTGTGGTGTTGCAGTGTCCTGTGGCACCTGGACGACTGCCAGACCCGTGGGAGAGTCCTCCGGAGGGGCCACTGTTTGGACCAGCCATTGATCCCACTCCAGGCCATGGAGGCCCCGGCTCCGCTTGTGAGTGGCTGGCTGGACGGCTAAAGGGACGGGCAACGTTCCCTGCAGCCCCTGTGGGTTAGCCCTGGGTGCTTTGTGGGGAAGGGGACACTGAGGGGACAATTTAGTTTTGCCCTCCCCCCCTCACCATGCATCCTTACGGATCCCCTTTCTCTTCCCACCTCTTCTCTTCCATTGATCCCTCACGGAGCAGAAGGCCACCATGGAGAAAGAGGGCCCCCTCCTGCCAAAAGGCTCCTCCCGGCTCCCAGTGCCCTGCCTGCGGCCCAAGAGGCCAGCCCCCAATGAGAACGAGCCCCCGCAGCCACTCCAGGTGAGGCCAGGCATGAACTGGGGGGCTGGCTGTGCTCTGTGGCCTCTGCTCATCCGGCAGCTGTGCCAGAGAGCCTTTCAGAAGGGAGATGGGGAAGGCTCCCAAAGGACGCCCCTCTCGGCTCCCCACCTGACACCTCTGCTTCTTTCCCAGAAACGCGCCCGGGGAGACCCCTCCGCCACTAAGAGAGGAGCCATGACCATTGCCACATCTCAATGCAGGGCACTGGCAATGGTGGCAGCAGCCCCTGCTGCCCACCGAAACCTCCACAGGGGACTTGGTAAGTGAGAGCCCCTGGGCTGGAGGAGAGTGGGCAGCCCCTTCTTCCCCTTCCAGCTCCCCTCGGTGGGAGCCACCTCTTGGGCTGACCAGGCTTCTCTTTAGGCCGGCGCCGGTCATCCTTTCAGGCAGCGGCACAAAGCATGGCTTCCACTGCAGGTAGGACTTGAACCAGAAGGGCTGGGTAATAATAATAATTTCTTTTATTTATATACCGCTATTCCAAAGATCATAGCGGTGAACAGCAAGTAAGCTAATTAGCAAGTAAGCTAATTTGCCCCCAACAGTCTGGGATGGCTGGGCTTTTGGTGGGATGGAGGGTCCCATGAGGTCTCTCACTCACCTCCTTTTTTCCTCCTCTCCACAGTTTCAACCCGTCGGGCAGTTCCTGTGGGGCCCCCCAAACCAGGTAGGTCTGCCTGTCTTCATCTGCCCTCCAACACCGCTGGGGGCTGTCGCGAGGCCTCCCTGAGATGCTCACACCTTTCTCCTCTCTTCCCTCCCAGCAGCCTCTGCTTCTTCTGCCACCACTGGGGCGGGTGGGGAGAAGAAGCGGGCTCCCTGGGACCTGAAGGGGCAGGTGAGCGACCTCCGGTCTAAGGTGGGAACCTACAAGGAGAAGCTCCAGGGCCTGGCCGGGGAGAACGAGGCCCTCCGGCTCCAGGTGGCTGAGCTCCAGGCAGGGCTGGGACAGGCAAAGGCCCAGGCAGAGGAGCTCAGCGGACAGGCCAGGTGAGCGGATGGACGGGTGGACAGCCGGTGATGGGGCAGGTGGGAGCTGGCCGGTGCCTTCCAGGGGCTCCCAGAGCCTAATGTGGCACCGCCTTCTCTGCAGCACTTTAGCCTCAGAGCTGCGGGTCAGTCAGGAGCAGGCCAAGGAGAGCAGCCAGAAGGTCTCAGAGCTGCTGGTCAAGGAGCAGGAGCTGGAGGAGACCCTCCGGAGCCAGGCTTCAGCCATCAGCCATCTCGAATCCGCCGGCCGGGAGGCAAAGGAGGCCAATGGATTGCTGGCAGCCCAGCTGGAGGCCAGAGAGGTGAGGAGCCCCTAAGAGGATTGGAGCAGAGGCAGCAGGTCTGGGCATCTCATTCTTCTCCCTGGGAGGTTAAGGCAACTGGGATGGGGTCTCAGGAAGGCTCCTCCTCAGCTCCCCAGACTGCTTCCTCTCCTCTGGGACCTAGTGGATCCTGGGGAAGGAGAGGGGGGCCTCTTTGCTTTTCGTTCCTCAGAGAAGGATGGCTGGGGAGGACCACACAGGCTGGAGGAGCTTTGCCGCTTCTGCCTGACCCTGAGGAGTCCTCTCCCTCCAGGCAGCCTCTGACCTTCCCAGAGCGGACGCTGGCCTTCCCCTTCTTTCCCCTTGGGGTATTATTATCTTGGGGGGAGGGAGGCAGGCAAGCTCCAACTGCCTGCCTGTAAGAAGAAAAAGTCCTCCTTCCGACCACCATCTTGAGGGGGAGAGAGGCCTGTTATGTGTTTTTGTTTTTTTTGACTTTGTATTGTACTTCCTGTTGTACACCGCTTTGATCTAATTTGGAAAAGCGGTATATAAATAAACATTATTATTATTATTATTATTATTATTATTATTATTCCAGCTTGGGCCTGAGTGTCCAGGGACTTCCAGTTAGGGGCCCCTAACCAGCTCCGGCGACCGCCTTCTCTCCTTGCAGGCGGAGCTACTTTGCACGGAGGTGGACCTCGCCGAGCAGAGGGCCCAGAGGGAGGCCCTGGGGGTCCGGGTGGCTGAACTCGAGCAGAAGCTGCATGAATCAGAGATGGAGCGCCGACACCTGCACAACGCCGTTCAGGAGCTGAAGGTGGGCCCGGCGGAGGGGGGAGGGCCAGTGGGGGTCTTCTGAAGGGGCCCTTTGGTGAGTGTGTGTGGGGGGTCCCTCTCTCTCGCCTGAACCCCTGTCCCTCGTTCTCTCCCAGGGTAACATTCGGGTGTTCTGCCGCGTGCGGCCGCTGCTGCCCTGCGAGAAGGAGGCCCAGAAGGGGATGGCACACCTCCACTTCCCTCCGGAAGACAGGAAGAGCCTTGTCCTCTCCAAAGCAGAAGAGGTAGGAGTATGGTGGGGGTCCCAGTGTCCTCTGCCCCTTTTGTCAGAGGGATAGAGGGAGCAACAGAAGAGCCCAGTGGCCCCCGGCTGGAGTGGGACGGGGAAGAGGCTCCATTCTCTGTCTTGAAGGCTCTCCAGGTTGCTTGGCTTCAGCCCCAAGAGCCCAGACTCCCTGGCCCCCCCCCCCTAAAAGACCCTAGAAAGCTCTGCAGGTGGGAGATTGTAGTTTGGCCCCCTCAGGAGAAGGAGACAAGATGCCAATGCTCAGGAAAGAGGAGGAGGGGAGGAAGGCGCTGGATAGATTCAGGCAGAGAGGCCATGGGTGGGCCTGGTTCTGCAAGCTGAGCTGAGCAGGGCAGCTGAGGAGGGTGGTCTCTCACTCATCAGAGCATCATTCCAGGCATTCAGCAACAAGGAAGTCGGTGTATTCCTGGGCAAGAACCCTTTGAGAGTAAACCTGGTGTTCTGGGCAGAAATATCAGAAAGAGTAGGGGAAAGGTCCTCCGTGTCGCAAGAACAAAGAGCAGTTCAACATGTTTCTGTAGATTTTTAAAGCCAAAATGTAACAATAGGCTCATGCAAAATGAGATCACTCTTTTGGAGAAAGTTTTCAGGTAAGCCTAGGCCTAAGAGACCCCCTGAAAGCTTTCTCCAAAACGCATTCAGGCACCATTGTTTTCTTTCACCAACCTCCACTTTTTAAATTGCAATGGGGGCCTTTGGTGTGTCCACTGGGGTTTGGTTCCATGGATACCAAAATCCGTGGATGCTCAAGTCCCTTTATGTACAATGGATTGTTGTTGTTATACTTGCAATGGGCCCTTGGTGTATGCGCTGGGCTTTGGCTCCAGGACACCCTCCATGGATACTGAGATCCGTGGATGCTCAAATCCTATTGCGGACAATGGGATGTTGTATACAAGGGACATCAAAATGGTGCCCCATATATAAAATGGCAAAATCAAGGTTTGGCTTCTGTATATTTTGTAAGAAAACATTTTTGAGCTGTGGATGGTTGGATCCATGGATGCCGAATCTGTAGATACAGATGTCCGCTTTGGTGCCCAAACTTATAGCTCTGTCTTTCTTTACTGTGTCGGAAGTATCTGGGGAAGCAGCCTTACCTGCTTGCCTCCTTTTCATCCGTTTTGCCTCCAAGTGCGTTCAGTAAGGGATTATTGAGGCAATAGGTAGGCAGCAATATTTCCCCTTCCTTCAGCCTCATTGCTGCAACTGGCGCTGAAAGGCTGCCTCCCTCCAGCCCTCGCTCTGCTCCTGGCACTGATGTTGCTTAAAAAGACACCCTCCAGAGGAAATGGAGGGGCTGGGCGGAGGTCAGAAGACTTCGGAGGAAGGAGCTTCTTTGTCGGATGGAAGCCTTGTTGGCTGAGGCCTCCCTCCGTCTGTCTTTTTACCACCCCAAATTTTCAGCCCATTCAAAGAAGAGAAGCTCCCACTTCCATAGAAACAGCCCATCAAGTGAAAGTCCGGTTACGCAGGGGGAGTATATGAGAGGGGAATGGGAGGGCAGTGGCTGTCAGGTGGCCAGTCTTCAAGGGGCCGCAGGGTTGGCGTTAGCTCTGCTGGGAGGGGGATCGCGAGGGGGCTTCTCTGAAACCAGGGCCAGGTGGCTGTCTCCCCGCGCCCACTTCTACAGCTGCCTCTGCCCACAGTCCCATGTCGGCCGCGAGCGCAAGGAGGACATCACCTATGAGTTCAACTTCGACCGGGTCTTCCCTCCCTCCAGCTCCCAGGCCGAAGTCTTTGAAGAGATTGCGCTGCTGGTGCAGGTAGGGGCCGGGGGCTGCCGTCGCAGGGGCTGGGGGCCAGGGCTGGATGGCTGGCCTGACGGAGGTCTCCTCCTTCTCCTCCGTTTCCTCTGCCACAGTCTGCCCTGGATGGGTACCATGTCTGTATCTTTGCCTACGGTCAGACGGGGAGTGGCAAGACCTACACCATGGAGGGGCCAGACAAGATGGAGCCGGACACGGTGGGCATGATCCCTCGGGCTGTGCGGCAGATCTTTCAGACCGCCCGGGAGATGGAGGCCAAGGGATGGAAGGTGAGCCTCGCGCTTAGAGGAAAAGAGGGAGGCCCTGCATCTTCATGCACACAACCGTTGAAATGAAGGTCTGGCTGGGCAAAGTCTCTTCATCCGTTGCAAACTGGGCCAGGTGCGAGGCCTCCACTCTCCTTGGCGTCCATTGGCTTCTCAAGGCAGCCTCTGCCAGGGAGCTACAGGCATCCCTCCATCCGTCTGTCTGTCTGTCTCTCTGCTAGTCTGGTCCTTGGCAGGCTGTGGGCAGAGTCTTCCCTTTGGAAGCAGCAGATGGGCGGCACAGTGGGGGAGATGGAGAGGAAGGGGCTCAGACACGTACACATGCGCCTTGGCAGGCACGCTCACTCTTCCTCTGCCTCTCAGAAAACAGACTGACGGAAAAGCGGCCTGTTTTTAACTAAAGCTGTGCCTTGTGAGATTGCTCTGACGGGGACAGACAGACAGAGAAGGGGGCTCTTAAGAGGGTCTCTGGAACTGCCCTTTCTCCCAGGAGTTCAGGAAACAAGTCTTCTGTGTTGCCACAGTGGGACTATCATAGAAGTGCCATCATCCACATGCCTTGGCATAACGTTAACAACCCCCACGACCATCCTGCTCTCATCCCTACCTTCTGTTTCCCACCAGTGGCCTCAGGAAACCCCTCCTCCAGACACCTGAACATTTCTGCCCTTTGGGCCCTTGGCATCCCTTGGGGTCTGGCTGCAGGGTACCAAAATCCCTGGGTGCTCAAGCACCATTCAATAGAATGCCACAGTAAGATGGAGTCCCTTCTATATAATAGTAAATTCAAGGTATGCTTTTTGGAATCTATATGTAGTGGGCCCTCCACATTTGCTGGGATGTGGGGCACAGGACCCCCGTGAATGTGGAAAAACCACAAATAAAATCAAAACTTTTAACCTGAGGTAACACTTCTCTAGGAATCTCAAGGGCCCTGATCCAGTCCAACCCCATTCTGCCATGCAGGAACTCTCAATCATAGCATCCCCGACAGATGGCCATCCAGCCTCTGCTTAAAGACCTCCAAGGAAGGAGACTCCACTACACTCAGAGGAAGGAGACCTCCAAGGAAGGAGACTCCACTACACTCAGAGGAAGGAGTGTGTTCCACTATCGAACAGCCCTTACTGTCCGGAAGTTCTTCCTAATGTTGAGCTGGAATCTCTTTTCCTGGAGCTTCCATCCATTGCTCCATTGGGTCCTAGTCTCTGGAGCAGCAGAAAACAAGCTTGCTCCCTCCTCAATGTGACATCCCTTCAAGTATTTAAACAAGGCTATCAAATCATCTCTTAAACAGGGGGTTGGACTGGATGGCCCTTGTGGTCTCTTCCAACTCTATGTGGCTAAACATCCCCAGCTCCATCAGTCATTCCTCAAAGGGCTTCATGGTTTCCAGACCCTTCCCTTCACCATTTTAGTCGCCCTCCTTTGGACACATGGCTCCAATTTCTCAATGTCCTTTTTGAATTGTAGGGCCCAGAACTGGACACAATATTATTCCAGGTGGGGCCTGACCAGAGCAGAATAGAGTGGCACTATTACTTCCCTTGATCTAGATGCTATACTTTTACTAATGCAGCCTAAAATTGCATTGGCCTTTTTAGCTGCCGCATCACACTGTTGACTCATGTTCAAGTTGTGATCCACTTGGACATCCACATCCTTTTCACACGTAAAAGTCTCGTTCAGCCAGGTTACCCCCATCCTATATCTGTGCATTTTATTTTTCCACCGTAAGTGCAGTACCTTACATCATATCCCAATACTCTTAACATTCTTCCATATGTCTGAAACATTAAACATGCTATATATTAAAACAAGCACAACAGCAATTTTGCGTGACATAATATGATGCGATATGATCTGAGCACCTGGAAGGAAGCAGGCGGACATTCGAAGGGGAGAAGCTGGGGCTGGGAAGGGCCCTTTTGGTGGCCTGATGGGTGACCTGATACTGCCCAGGCTATAGGTTTGGGGGGGGGGGTCTCTGGTGGGGCAGGCAAGGCCACCTGGGGTAGTCATGATGGCTATGGGAATGCCCCCCAGTGTCTTAATTTCCAGGGAGGGGTAATCTGGGGTAAAGAGGCCTCCTGGGTCCTGCCACTTCCCTCTCCTGACCTGTCCCTGCCATCTCTCTCTCTCTTTCTCTCTCTCTGTCCCGCAGTACCAGTTCATGGCCAACTTCCTGGAGATCTACAACGAGTCCCTCAGGGACCTGCTGGTGTTGCGACCGGAGCAGAGCCCTGAGCTGGAGATCCGGAGGGTCAGTCCACACACTGAGGAGCTCCATGTCCCCAACCTCAGCTACGTCCCCGTCGCCTCAGAGCAGGAGGTAACTCAGGCCAGGCTGGCGGAAGTGGAGAAAGTTGGGAGACTGGGGGGACCTGGCTCCGTTGGTCTGGATGCAGAATCTAGGAGGGGGGATTGGTTTGTGTCCACTCTGAGCCCGGAAATTCCTTGGAGCTCAGCCTTTCTTGCTAGAGGCAGTGATGGTGGAGGAGAGCTATTGGGCAAAAGGGCCAATAACAGTAAGGGCCTGGCGCAGCCCACCCTTCCCCCTCCTTGCTCCTTCCTGGGCTCAGGGGTCTGGGTCCTGTGTTGTTCTTGGCCGTTCCTCCTCCTGGTGCCGGCTGACATTCTTCCTTCCGGCAGGTGCTGAGGCTGCTCCAGCGAGCCAAAGCCCACCGCTCCGTGGCCCGGACCAGCCTCAACGAGCGCTCCTCCCGCAGCCACAGCCTCTTCCAGCTCCACATCGAGGGCCAGAACGTCCCCCGGGAACTCCACACCACCTGTGAGTGACCACCCTCGGGCCCAAGGCTAGCCCTTACCCTTGGCCCCAAGCCGGGCAGGAGCAGGAAATCTTTGCATATGAGGTGTAATGGCCACCCCATGGGGGATCCTGTCTCCCCCAGGAAGCAAGGGGCTGGCCTGGCCTTATCTTCCTTCCTTCCTACCTCCTTTTTCCAGCGGTGTTGAGCCTGGTGGACCTGGCGGGCAGCGAGCGGCTAGACAAGTCCCTCTCAAAGGGGGAGCGGCTGAAGGAGACCCAGGCCATCAACAGCAGCCTCTCCAACCTGGGCCTGGTCATTATGGCCCTCAGCAACAAGGTGACTGAGAACCCCCTCCCCCAACATCCTTTGGAAGGGCTGGTTGTGTTCCCCCCCCCCCACAAGAAGAAGGGGAAAGAGGTTGGGGGCTCAGTTGCACAGCCCCATGCACCTACACCCTCACCCTTGGCTTTGGGCACAAACCCCATGGAAAGGTCCGGTTCATGCTCACAGCAGGCCCCACATCAGTGGTGGGTGTGGTAGCAGTGCCCTGCCCGGTGTGCCCTTCCTGCTTGGCACTTTATGCGTGCACTGTGGGGAGTTCCTTCTTGTGGGTCAGCAGCCCTGGGGGCTGGACTGGGTTTGTCCTGAGGAGCCACCTTGGTCTCCCTGGCTGCTCATGCCCCTCGGGAGAGTTTGCCCAGTCCCCTTCCAAAGCCATGCAGCTTGGCAGCTGCTCTCGCACAGAACCTGGTGCCAGGAAGTGCCACCCTTGGCAATGTGGGGAAACATCCATTTTCTCTAGAACCCCATGATAAGAGGGGGGCAGCCTGTGGCTGCCCCTCCAGGTGGGCTCCCCTTTCCCCTTGCTGCCTCCCGATCTGCCCAGCACCTCTCATGCCCTGTCTTCCTTCCTTCCTTCCAGGAGGCCCACATCCCCTACCGCAACAGCAAGCTCACCTACCTGCTCCAGAACTCCCTGGGAGGCAGCTCCAAGATGTGAGTGGGGCAGGGCAGCGGGTGGGGGGCCTGTGGGGCAGCATGGGGCCAGTCGTGGCAATGGGAGTTGGGACCACCTGGCACCAAGGACCCCCATACATTCCTCCCCTCCCTCTCTCTCTGTCCCTTTTAGGCTGATGTTTGTTAACATCTCCCCCTTGGAGGAGAACTTTGGGGAGTCCCTCAGCTCCCTCCGCTTTGCCAGAAAGGTAAGTGGCCATCAGCTGGGGAGGGAGAGGAGGCAAAAGGGGAGACTTCAGCTACCCCGAGGGACCCTCTCTCTTTCTCTCCCAAAGCCTATGGGATGGAGCTGCCTCATGGATGAAGGAGGGCAGGGGAGGTGTCGCACTCTGGGGGTCCCCAGAAGAATTTTGCCGGGGGGGGGGGGGGCAAAGGCCTTGCTGTCTTTGGGGGTGGCTCTGCCCTCAGCCGCCTCCGCCTCCCTTGGCTCTGCAGGTGAACGAGTGTGTCATCGGAACGGCATCAGCCAACCGGAAATGAGCGCCTCTCGGGCCAGAGGCTTTGCTGGTCGCGCAATGGACCTGGGACGGCTCACAGTCAACCACTGGCCAAAGGGGGAGACATCCCCAGCCCCCAGTTCTTCTCTTTCTTTCTCTCATTGCCTTTTTTACTTTGTAAAGTTCATTTTTAAAAGCCAGTAAATGTATTAAAGTTTTGAACAAAGAAAGGCAGAGGATGGTCCGTCCTTGCTGCTGGCAGCTCTCTTGGGGTCTCCTTTGGTGCTGGGGGTCTTCCCAGGTTCAGCTTCTGGCTGGTGGGGCTGGTCTAAAGAGGGGCCCATGGCCTTTCCAGTGAGCAGGGGTATGAGGAGGGGAGGGTCCTCTTGGGGCTCATGTCCCCCTCCTTCACTGGCCCCCAACCCTCCCATCCAACCAGCGTCCAGCTCTTCCAGGCCTGGCACCATGGTTGGGGGGGGGGGGCTTGGGGCTGCAGTCGGGAAGGAGGGCAGCTCAGAAAGCACCACTGGGCATGTCCAAGCTCTGAAAGCACTGTGTCCCCCATTCTCCTGCTTTGCATGACCATTGATGCTCAGCCAGCACCATCTGCACTTTCCAGTCTCATCCCACAGCTAAGGATGTCTCCTCAGTAGCCAAGGACCTCAGGGCTAAAACTCAGGGTCAGGGCCCCATCCAATCTCTGTTCAAAGGCCTCCGAAGATGGAGAGTCTGGCCCCCTCCGAGGGTTTCTGTTTCACTGTCCAGCTGCTCTTCATGGCCAAAATACGTACAGCTGGCCCTCCGCATTTGCAGTTTGGATTAATAGGTTATCTCTAGGAATCCCTAGGTCCTCCAGCGCAGCTCTGCCAGAAGATGACCATAGAGTTGTGCTGGAGGACCTATAATTTCCTCCAGAAGACATTTATCTATGGATTTGTAGGTCCTCCAGCACGATTCTACAATCGATCTCTGGCAGATGTGGGTCATAGAGTTGCTCTGGAGGACTTGGAGATTGCTAGAGAGGTCTTCTGTCGGGCAAAAAGAACAGTGGGGTGTTTTACGTGTGCTTTCCCACATTCATGAGGGGCCGATGTGGAGGCACCGCTGTGTCCCTAAGGCTGAGGGGGAACCCCCTTTTTGCCCCTTGGATCCACTCTGGTCCCTGGCGCTGAAGGAAGCAAGACGGCTGCCTCTTCCTGGCTGGAGAGGCTCCAGCCGGAGCTCAATGGGCTGTTTGGCGGAAAGTGTCGCTCGGTGCCACGTTTCGGGGCGAAAGGGTTGTGTCCAGCGTCCGGAGTCAGTGGCCATCCCAGGGTGCCCCTTGGGCCTTGCACACCCGCTTGCGTCACCAGTTGCACGAGCAGATGTGTTTATATATGGCTTGTTGCATAACCTTTTGCGTAACCGGTTGCGCAAGGGCCGAGGGGGCCCTGGGGACCCCCCAATTGTATAACTCCGCTGGGTTGGGGCCAGAACCTTCTCAGGAAATCTGACAACGGAAAAGCCATCATAAAACCCAAACAAAACGGCGGCAAGAGAAGGAGGAGACGGTTGTATTGAGCGCTGCGGGGGAGAGGGAGAGGGAGGGCGGCCCCCGTGGAGCAGGCTGCAAGGGCCAGGGCCAGGGCTGCTTGCCCCGGGAGGCCAGGGGCCGGGTTCAAGTCCCCCGCAGCGCCCTTTCCGTGATGCTCTGCCTTCTGGCTCTCTCTAAGCCGCCAGCTCCCCCAAAGGAAGCCAAGCGTCTCTTGGCCCAAAGAAAGGCTGCGCCGCAGGCTCCGAAGGGCAGCTGCAGCCGACCTTTAGGGGCCCCAAGCGGCCACTTCCTCGCTCTCTCTCGCCCAAGAGGGGCGCCTGCTGCTCCTTGCAAGCTTCCCAAGCTCTGCGGCTGCCTCTCCTCCTCGTTGCCTCCGTGATCCCCAGACGCCTCCCTCCCTGCCTCCCTCGGGGGCAGCCGGGGGACTGTGGCGCAGTCCTCGCCAGGTGGGTCCCTGTTGCTCGAGGCCGCGGGGAAGGAAGGAAGGAAGGAAGGGCTTGAGGGCAAGGCAAGGGCCGGGGGAAGAGCGCTGCCTGTCGCCCCGGGCCTTGGGAGCATGCGCAGAGGGGTCTCGTCAGGGAGGGGCCCGGCCGGAAGGACTTCCTGGACCTTCCCAGCGGGGGCCGCCATCTTGCTGTACGGAAGGCGCCGGCCGGCCGGCCAGGGAAAGCCGCCACCGAGCATGCGCAGAAGGGAAAGGCGGTTTCTTTCGAATCCCGCTCGGAGAAAGGCTCGAGGGAGCGGAGGGCGCATGCGCGGAGCCGTCCGTCGCCTGGCAACCGGGCTGAGGAGGATTGTGGCCGGTCTCGAGGAGCCCTTTGGGCCGAAGCCGGCGAGAGGCAGCCCAGCGAGGCCCTCCTCCGTCCGAGGAGGAGCCCGGGGCCGCGCGGGTCACGGAAGAGTACGTACGGCAAGATGGCGGCGCCCAGGGCAAGGGCCCGGAAGTGCGGGGGAAGGAGGGGCGGGAGGCCGGGGCGGGGGAGGCGGCGGGGCTCGTGGGGGGGGCGCCTGCTCCCGCCCGCCTCCGTACGGCAAGATGGCGGCGCCCATGGAGAGGGCGCGGCCTGCACTTCCGGTCTCGCGTCGGAGGCGGTGAGGAGAGGAGGGAGTCGGCTGTGTGTCTGGGAAGGAGGAAGCGGCGCCCCGAGGAAGGAAGGCAGGAAGGCAGGAAGGGGAGCGGAGAAGCGCCTGCGGTGAGGGCGGGGGAGGGGGCTACTTTGGGGGCAGAATGGCGCCCCCGAAAGTCCAGAGGAAACGCCGAGGGGCCCGGGCCTTTGGGGAGAGGAATGGGGGCCCTCTCTCAGCCCAGCCCCCTTATCCTCCCCCCGACTGACTGACTAACTGACGTGTTTCTCCCTTTCCTTCCAGGACCCCCCCCCCCCGTCTCCTGACCCGCGCCTCGGAGGGATGCTGCTGCCGCCATCGCCTGCCTCCTGCTGCTGAGAGGGCCATGGCCTCCCCTTCGCCCTCCTCCTCCTCCGACAGCAGCTGCCTCATTTTGGAAGACAGCGACCGCGAGGCCCCCGCCTCGCCCCTCCGGCCGGAAGCAGCCAAGCCCCCCTCCCCGGCCCTGCCGCCAGCCGTGCCCCCGCCGCAGACCAATGGCAGGACGGAGCCCAAGCCCCCAGCCCCCGGGAAGGACCCCGCCAGCCTCCAGGCCGAGAACGAGCGGCTCTTCGCAGAGGTCAGCCTTCGCCCGAGGAGAGAGGGGCACGCTCCCCCGGCGGCCCTCTGCCTCTGCGGCTCTGGCTGGGCTGTTTGCGGATTTGATGAAGAGGACATCTCCAGGACTCTCTAGGTCCTCCAGCGCAACTCTGCCACAAGTTGGCCATAGAATCTGGAAGTTCCTAGAGAGGACACCTCTCCAGGCATTTGAAGGTCCTCCAGTTTGAATCTATGGCCACCTTCTGGCAGAGGTTGACCATAGAGTTGCATCGGAGGACATGGAGATTCCTAGAGGGCTATTCCCTCAGCTAAAAGGAATAGTGGGGTTTCCTATTTCTGGTTTTCCCATGTTCACGGGGATCCTTCACTCCTAACCCCAGCAAAGGTGGATGGAGCACTGCAATGGCTGTCTGGCTGTCTCTCTAAGCATGATTGCTTCCTGAAAGGTGTTGGAGCTTGATCTGCGCAGGTGGCAGAGAGAGAAAGTCTTCCAATGGATTCCTTGTCCAGGAAGCCTGGAAATACAAATACACGGAAATGGAAATCTGTGCTTCTGACCGTCCTTGTTGCCCTTCCCTGAACCTGCTCCAACATGTCTGCATCCTTCTTGGAAGGAGGCTCCCAGAACTGAAAGCAGGACTCCAGATGAGGCCTGATAGGCCTACAATAGAGTTTGATTTACTTCCCTCAAATTAGAAGCAATGGCAGTTTTAATGCAGATTAAAGTGGGATTCAGGTTTTGTGCCGTAGCATTACACTGCTGGCTCACGCCCACTTTATGGTCAAAAATGAGGTCCTTTTCTCACATCAGCCTTTTATCCATAGCCCTGCTCAGGCCTTACAAGCGCAGAGCCTGGCTCCGTCTCAGGTACAAATAAAAGCCTGACTATTGGCGCCTTGTTTTCTTGGAATGAGGCGCCATCAAAACCAGCTTTGCCTTATGGCCACCGTATGGCCACTAAATCTCCTTGTTTTCAGCCGCTCCACTCAGGCCTTGGAGACTCAGGGCAGCCATTGTGGCTTCCTTGATGGAGTCCGTCCACCTGCAATGCCTTCTTCCTCTTTTCCTGCTGCCCTCCAACTTTCCAAGCATTAATGTCTTTTCTTGCGAGTCGTGCCATTTCATGATATCTGCAAAGTAGGACAGTCTCACTTTAGTCATTTTCGTTTCCAGGGAGAGTTTGGGAGGTGGTACCATTGCCCTTGTGCGATTGTGTGTGTGTTGTGGGGGCTTCTCCCAATTGGCACCCTCCAACGTCTACCTCTCTGTCCCTCTCACAGTTTGTGACCTTCTGCGCCCAGCACACAGCAGACCACCCAGAGGTGATGCCTTACTTGGCCGGCAGGCATCAAAAGACCAACCCGGACTTCCTGGCATCAGTGGAATACCGGAATGTTCTGGGCCGCTGCCTGACCCGGGTCCAGGCCCGCCGGAGCAAGATCTACGTCTACATCAACGAGCTGTGCACTGTCTTCAAGGCCCACACCCAGCGGAGGAAGCTCCCCATCGCCAGTGCCACCCCTGCTGTGCGGGACAGGGATGCTGCGGCTGCAACCAATGCTGGTGAAGACCCTGCAACTGCAGCTTCCATGGAGGAGGCCACCTCCGCCCCCTCAGATGCCCCGGAGGCGGCCAAGACGCGGCCGGACTCCCGGCGCCACATCCGGTACCTGGAGAATCTGCTACGGGTTTATGCGGAGGAGATCCGGCGGCTGCAGGAGCGGGAGCTGGACCTGGCGGATCTGGACCGGGAGGACTCGGCTTACCTGCAGGAGAGCAGGCTCAAGCGGCGCATGATGCACATCTTCCGGCGCCTCTGCGAGTTGAAGGACTGCAACAGCTTGACCGGCCGGGTCATTGAGCAGCGCATTCCCTACCGGGGGACCCGCTACCCAGAGGTCAACCGCCGGATCGAGCGGCTCATCAACCGGAACCAGGAAGCCTTCCCGGACTACGCTGACATCCTCAAGGTGGTCCAGAAGGCCAATGTCCGGCACAGTCTGGGCCTCCCCAAGCGCCAAATGGAGAGCATGGCCGCCGATGCCTTCCGGGAGGTGGGCAACCGGCTGCAGGAGCGCCGGCACCTCGACCTGATCTACAACTTTGGCAGCCACCTCACCGACCAGTACCGGCCCAGTGAGTCAGTGGGAAGGGGGTCAGGCGGTGGGGTCCGCTGCGGGAGGGATGCGCTCGACACAGGGACTGCTCTTGACCCATCCATCCTGAGGGAGGCTGAGTTTTCCTGGCCATCAGTGGATGCTCTCTGTGCCCCAGAGCAGAGGAAAACATCCCCGTCCTTTATATAAAGGGAAGGAGTGACATTCAGGCAGGAGAATTGAAATGCACCAATGAATGGGATGGAGGGCACCCTCTTTAAAAATATCACTAACATTCTCTAAGATGAAATGATTTGTCAATTTCTACTAGGATCATAGAATCCTAGAGTTGGAAGAGACCCCAAGGGCCCTGATCCAGTCCAACCCTCTTCTTCTGCCATGCAGGAACTCTCAATCAAAGCATCCCCATTGACACATGGCCATCCAGCCTCTCTTTAAAACAGCCTCCAAGGAAGGTGACTCCGCCACCTGACAAAGGCAGCTCTTACTGTCAGGAAGTTCTTCCTGAGATTTAGGTGGAGTCTCTTTTCGTGTTGCTTGCATCTATTGCTCCATTGGGTCCTGTTCTCTGGAGCAGCAGAAAACAAGCTTGCTGCATCCTCAATATGGCATCCCGTCAAATACTTAAAGAGGGCTATCTTGTCACCTCTTAATCTTCTCTTCTCCAGCCTGAACATACATCCAGCTCCCTGTCTCTCCTCATAAGGCATAGTTTCCAGACCTTTCGCCATTTATCACCTTCTAAATGTGCCACCTTCCACAACTATTCCTCCATTGAAGGTAGTGTTGCATTCTTCCATTTTTCCTCATATAACAGTCTTTCTGCTGTGTTCATATATTAAATTAATCTTCCATGACTCTTTTCTAACTGTACATCATTCCAAAAGTGAACAGTTCCAGTTTTAATTGAATATTAATTTTTTAAAGAAATTCTCAGTCATAATACATTTGAAGCAATTTAAATAATGTCTTATAACAATTTTTCAGAATAAAAAATCCACACATTTTCCCACTGATCTATTTTTTCTGTTTTAGCCAAAATTCTTAACTCATTTTACCACACGCTCTTTACATTGTTCTTCCCTTTGTATTATTCTTGGCTGTTCCTCCTGCCCTACAGTCTTGAACACATAAGAAACACATGGGTCTGTCAAAACAGATACAGTGCACCTGTGCCATATGCGGGCGCGCCATACGCAGCTTTTGGCTTACGCTGAAGCCACACTCCAGTAGTAATGGCACATGCACCATACACAAACCCCATTGTGTTCAATGGAGCTCAAACATGCATGTTATTTCCTTTACGTTGGGGGGGGGGGGGTCCAGAAGGGATCCCTGCGTAAGGGAAGGACCGACTGTATTGTCTGAGATAGAAACCAAATGATGACCAGTTTAGTCGCTCTCATTCTAACATGTCCTTCTCAGTTCCACTCGAAGTCTTAATGTTGACTATTTTGTGACAACAAGCTTTCCGCATTCACCTTGACAATACTCCAGGATTCAGTTTTCTTCTAGTTTTAAAAGCTCTTCCATCCATCAACTCAACCTGACCTCTGTGTCATTTTTCCCGTTAACAGAGAGCCTGCCAACAAACTAGAACCTTTTAACAGCATCAAATTGTCCAAAACCTTTCCCCTCTTGTTTTCAACTTCAGTTTCCAAAAATCCCCCTTTATCATGCCTTGGTTTTGCAACACCAACCAGTTGCTTTAGGGATTTCTTAAAATCCTTGGGCGCTCTCTTCACATCTTGCCCCAGCCCCTCCTTCAGTCTTGCCATGCCATCCTTTCTCAAGGCCTGGTCTGTCTCTTCTAGCAACTTCTGTAAGGTTTCCGGTGCATTGCTCCATCTTCTGTAAAGCCAGCAACTAAAAAGAAAACCCAAGACTCACAAGGGGTTCTTCTCCTTTGTCTTTTGTACAGCTAAGAATTTAGTCTTTGTGTGATATTTTCAGTTCTGAACGCCTTCTAGTTGTTCTTTTTAAAAAAATAATCTTTATTGTTTTCATTATAAAAACAAAAAGACAAAAAACGGAATACAAGACAATTCACATATAGACAACAATCTTCACATTGATAACAATAACAACATCAGCACGACATCTGCCACCAAACTACCATTCCTTGTCTTATGGTTTCTTCCCATGCGATGGTCCTAAAAATAAATCTTCAGATGCTTTCTGTATAATTATCATATCAAGCCAAGTGTATTAGCCACTTCCTCTTAATTTTACTAAACGCCGTCTAGTTGCTCTGAATCTTCTGTTCTCTTAACAATATCTGTGTTCCCAGGGCAGTCTGTCTTCCTTGCTTAACAAATGCCAGTATTCACAAGACCTTGCCATCAAAAGGAATAAAGTAAGAAATCTTGTATCTTCTAAAATTACTGTTCCCTTCCTGCATTTAAAACGTTGT
The DNA here is from genome assembly GCA_023333645.1 of Sceloporus occidentalis. Classification (NCBI taxonomy): domain Eukaryota; kingdom Metazoa; phylum Chordata; class Lepidosauria; order Squamata; family Phrynosomatidae; genus Sceloporus; species Sceloporus occidentalis. The sequence continues at coordinate 241,763 of JALMGF010000201.1, forward strand.
TGAGCCACGTTCCTTCAAGCTACAAATTTGTAAACAGTCTTAATTTTCTTAGATCTTGTTTACAGAACGAAGGCAGTTTACCAAGGCTTTAATTTCACCATCGGTCGGAAGGACTTTGTAAATTAAACAGACAAAGGTGATTAAGAAAGCGAGGACTTGCGCAGGTCCAGTGTCCATTACGGACTCACTAAGGCAGTGAACCTGGTGTTAATCCCAGAACCCGTGTCCCGTTGCTCAATTCGCTTAAGATTTCCATGGTCTCCCTGCGGGGAACGGTGTTTCGGAGCACTTGCGGGTAATCTCGCACTCCCTCCTTCTCTGGAGAGAGATTCGCCGGCTGGAACTTCTGGTTCCTACACTAAACATACCCAGTTGGCTCAGTTGCTCCTCAGAAGGCTTGGTGGTTTCCAGGCCTTTGGCCATCTTGGCCACCCTTCTTTGGATGCCTTCCAGTTGGTCTGTGATCCTTCTTGAACTGCGGTGATCAGAACTGGAGAGAGGATGCCCCAAGGCCTGAACAAATCAGAATAGAATGGGTCTAACAATCATCTCAGTCTGGACGCTAGACTCCTGTTTGATGTGGCCCAGAATTGCACTGGTCATTTTGGCTGCTGCATTTCACTAGTGGCTCACATCCAACTTGTGGTCTTCTAAGACCCTGAGATCCTTTTGCACGAATGGCTTCGGGGTGTGTGTGGCAGATGAGGGGCTAGGGAGGGTTTGGTAGTGTGTGCCCCCTTTGCCACGGGGGCTGTCCCCACCTGGAACCCCAGCAGCCCCCATGACCCTCTTGGCTTTCCTTGGGCAGGCGCTGACCCGGCCCTGACGGATGGGGACCTTGCCCGCCGCCTGAGGCACAATCGGGAGAAGGCTGTCCAGCGGCTGGAGGAGGTGACCTCGCAGTTTGCGCAGCTCCAGGACCAGAGTGAGGAGACGGAATGGCGACAGCGCAAGAAGGGGGGCCGGACCACAGCCGCCAAGGGCCGGCCAGCCTCCCCCACAGAGGAGGCCGATCCAGGGGCAGCGGTGTCTGCCCCCCAAAAGGTACTGGGCCTGTGGCCAGGGATGTGGTGGGAGAGCTGGGAGCTCCCCACTGAAGAGAAGCGTCCACCCCACAGTGGACACCGAGTATCTCTTCGTGTTTGGCTAAATCTCTCTCTCCTCCCTAGGGCAGCCAGAATCCAGTGGGGAGCAACAAAGACCCCGTCCGGGAGAACCCACAGGAGGAAGAGGAGGATGAGGACGAGGAGGAAGAAGAGGAGTCCTCCTTTGAGTCTGACATGGAGGTGGACTTGGCAAAGGGCCTGGACAGCGGAGACGACGATGAGGGGCTGCCCCCAGGTAGGCCGTGGACGGTTGGGGGGCCAAAGGGCAGAAAGGAGCATGGCAGGAAGACAAGGCGCCAGTGGGGGGGGGGGTCTGTGGCCGGATAACATGTGGAAGAAGGATCACTGCCTGTGGCTTGAGGGGGTCTCTCTAGACACCCCCACACCCCACTTTCCCAGGGAGCACCAGGCACTTTTAATTTGCGTCACATCTTCTTGAGAGCTATTTTCTAAAGGGAAGAAAGGGGGGTGTAAGTAGGGTGAAACCATGTGAAATGGGAGATTGATCACGAGAACCACGTGAGTGATGCTCTCCTTACAGACGAGGAGCCCTCTGCTGCCCGGGAGGCAGAGGCTGACCAGCGCATGGACCTTGAGGTGATGGAGGTTGTCCTCTATTCCTCTGTGGATGAGGAGGAAGAGGAGGAGGAGGAGGAAGAGGAGGAGGAGGAAGAAGAGGAGGGGGACGACGACGAAAAAGAGGCCACGGCGCCACGGCATCCCCTCCTGGAGACGGAGGAGGTGCTCCTCCTGGATGAGAATGGGATCCCGCGCAACCAGAAGGCCCCCCACCCCCTGGCCAAGCGCGGGCAGACACTGGAGAATGGGAGCTCTCCCCAGTCGGGGGTCGCGGCCCTCCATGACCTCAATGGTCAACCCCCCAGGAAGCGGGGCAGGCAGGAGCACCTTGTGTCCAACAGGTCAGTTGAGGGGCACGGCTGGTGCTGTGTCGAAGGGAGGAGCCGTTGGATGGGCGCAGGGCTGGGGATCACCCTTCTGCAAGACCCTAAGGGAGCGAAAGGGGTGGAGAGGAAGAGGGAAGTGCAAGGCCTGCCAGCCCCATAACAGCTGCTAATGGGATCACAGAGACTCTCAGCCCCCCTGCAGCTGCTCCATTGCTCCCATTGGGGCAAGCGGAGGGGGGTGCAATGCTTTCTCACCCAAAGGTGTGCTCTGCATGTCTTTTTGCCTTTGCCCCCCGCTAACTCACGGTTGTCTTCCCTCCAATCCACGCACCCTCAACATGGCTGCCTCTGCTCCTCCTCATCGCAGCACTTGCATCGAGGTGCCCAGCACGGGGTCCTCCGAGGCGGAGGATGAAGATGGCCAGGGAGAGGTGGTCCTCTTCAGCTCGCCGCCCACCACCCAGAGCCCAGCCCCCCTGGCCGACTCCACCTGCGCCGACTCCCCCAGCCTGGGCCTGGTCTCCAGTTCTCTCGGGAGCCCCCAGTCGGACCCCCAGCAGCCGGAGCAGGCCCTCCCCCTGGCCAAGGTCTGCAAGGTAAGTGGCCACTGGGGAGGGGTCCGTCTGCGGCCACAAGGGGGGCACACTGGAGCCCCCCAAAACCCCAGCCCGTCAGGCAGGCAGGGCTTGGGAAGAAGCAGCTGTTTAAAGAGCCATATTTGAATTTATACCCCGCCTTTCTCCAGGGATGGGCTCCAAGGTGACTTATGGTAATTGCAAACAAGATTTGAATTCAGATCTTACTGTACAAGAGTGAGAAAGGAATTAGATAGCAGTATTGTTTTTACAACCATGGTTTAAAACAGTTACACTCACGTTTAAAACTTAATTGCTAATAATTTAAAACTTGACTGCTAATAAAAGATAAGAAAATCGGCACACGCCACTTCAGCAGCCACAACCGCCGTACAACAACATTTGTTTGTTTGTTCGTTTCATTTTTATACCCCCTTTCTCCCCAAAAGGAACCCAAGGCGGCTCACAAGACAAAAGCACTTTAAAAAAACAATTAAAGTATCCAAGTTAAAAACCTAATCTAAAACCCATTCCCCGCATAAAAGCCACCTTGTTATGGTATTAAAAAGCCTGCCTGCCTCTCCCTGCGGATCGAGGCCAGGGACAACAAATAACAAACAGCAACATCGGTCAAAACACACATCAGTGTAAAAGGACAAATAACATGTCTACATATTAAACCAATCCACATCTCAAATTTGTCATTAAAATTCATGATTAATTTTAATCTTGAAACCTTGAAAACCTCAACCGTGTCAGAAAACAGTTCTTTAAAAGAATTAAAAGCTATAGCAGTGTTAATCTGCAGAATCAGTCTGCAGAGAGATCTTGTAGCACCTAGAGGCCCACGGAAAGGAAGAGGTTGGCAGCATGAGCTTTCCTAGGCTTCAGCCTACTTCCTCAGATGCATTTGGTGGAGTGGAAAAATGTTGGTGTATGAGAAAGTCAATTCAAATTCAAACTCAGATTCTGTATATGGAAATGGAAGTGGCAAGTCCAGTTTTAATGATGTTGGTGAACAAAGGCGGTAGAAACTGTAGTCCGCAGGTGAGTGTGGGAAACTAGAGAGAGAGAGAGGCATTTGTGGCTCCTCCAGGGCGGTTCGGCAGATGCTGAGCACAGGGTTGCCCCCGAGGTCCTATAGGTTCCTAGAGAGAGGCCTTCTCTAGGCATTCGTGGCTCCTCCAGGGCGGTTCGGCTGATGCTGAGCACAGGGTTGCCCCCGAGGTCCTATAGGTTCCTAGAGAGAGGCCTTCTCTAGGCATTCGTGGCTCCTCCAGGGCGGTTCGGCAGATGCTGAGCACAGGGTTGCCCCCGAGGTCCTATAGGTTCCTAGAGAGAGGCCTTCTCTAGGCATTCGTGGCTCCTCCAGGGCGGTTCGGCTGATGCTGAGCACAGGGTTGCCCCCGAGGTCCTATAGGTTCCTAGAGAGAGGCCTTCTCTAGGCATTCGTGGCTCCTCCAGGGCGGTTCGGCTGATGCTGAGCACAGGGTTGCCCCCGAGGTCCTATAGGTTCCTAGAGAGAGGCCTTCTCTAGGCATTCGTGGCTCCTCCAGGGCGGTTCGGCAGATGCTGACCACAGGGTTGCCCCCGAGGTCCTATAGGTACCTAGAGAGAGGCCTTCTCTAGGCATTCGTGGCTCCTCCAGGGCGGTTCAGCAGATGCTGACCATAGAATTGCAGTAGACGTTCCTAGAGAGGTGTAATCTCAGGTAATAAAAATAGTTCAGCTTGGTTTGGTTCATCTTTGTTGCGGTCATCGACCAGCACAAATGTTTTCCCCTACTTCCATGGGGATGATGCACCCCTTAACCCCAGGGAATGTGGGGGGCCCACTGTATGTATTTTCCCTTGTGGTTTGTTGTCTGTAATAAAGGCAGGAAGGAAGGAATGTACAGTAGCAGTAAGTGACGGCCAGAGCGCCCTGCGCATGCATGGAGGGAGCGATGGAGTGGTTTCTATGCTGCGCATGTTCCAATGCCTTCTTTTCTTTCTCTCTGCACAGACCAGTGTGGCCACGCAGTGCGACCCAGAGGAGATCATTGTCCTCTCAGACTCAGATTAGGCCCGCCGCTGCCGCCAGCCTTTGGAGTCTACACGGCAGGGCTGTTGTGACCCCTCTGCTTGGTGACTTTGGGGGGGGACTACCATGTTTGTAGGGCGTCTGGTTGTGTGTGCACGTGTGGATGGAGGGCGAGGGGGGTCTCCGGACCCCCTGACCTGCAGGGTTTTCTTTCCTGTTTTGCTTTTGTGGACGCTTTTGTAGGGCTTTTCTTGCCACTGCATGGAATTGGAAGGAGGAGGGAGAGGCAAAGGCAAGGGGCACGGGGCGGCGGGGCACACCTTTTGGGGGGGGCTTTTATTCCCCCTCCCCTCCCCTCCTTCCTGGGGGCTGCGGGGAGGGCTTTTGTACATTTATGCTCTGAAATTTTGGAAACTGTTGGGGGCTTTTTTCCAAAAGAAGAGGGAAGAAATAAAGAATATTTTTCTGTACTGATTACTTTAAGTGTGAGATGCATCTTGGGGGGGTTCTTTTGGGGGGAGGTTGTGTGTGTTTGTAGGGATGGACCTCCCCCTCCCTCCCTTCTGGCAGCCAGGCAGAGAGCCTCTGGATAAGAATCAAAGGGCAGGGAAACCACAAGGGTGTTACGGTGGGAGTCTACTACAGACCCCCAAGTCAGACTGAGGAATTGGATGATATCTTTCTAGAACAGATGACCACACACTCAGAAAGGAGAGATGTAGTAGTGATGGAAGACTTCAACTACCCTGATATTTGCTGGAAGGCAAACTCAGCCAAATCCTCAAGGCCTAGCAAATTCCTCACTTGCCTGGAAGACAATTTCATGGTCCAAAAGGTGGAAGAGGCAACAAGGGGGTCAGCTATTTTAGATCTGATCCTAACCAACAAGGATGACTTGGTTAATGGGGTGCAAGTGGTGGGATCTTTAGGTGGAAGCGACCATGTTCTCCTGGAGTTTGTAATACAGTGGAAAGGAGAAGCCAGGCAGAGTCAGACACGCATCCTAGACTTTAGGAGAGCGGATTTCAGTAAACTTAGAGAAGTATTGAGGGCGATTCCATGGTCAGAAATACTAAAAGATAAAGGAGTTCAGGACGGATGGGACTTTCTCAAAAGGGAGATACTGAAGGCACAATTTCAAACAGTTCCAGTGAGAAAGAAAAACGGGAAGTGTCTCAAGAAACCAGGATGGATGACTAAGGAACTTTCAGCTCAGCTAAATTTGAAACGGAACATGTATAAGAAATTAAAAAAGGGGCGAATCATGAAAAAGGAATTCAAAGAAATAGCAGGCATTTGTAGGGTAAAGTCAGAAAAGCTAAAGCACAGAATGAACTCAGGCTTGCTAGAGAGGTTAAGAACAACAAAAAGGGCTTTTTTGGATATGTCCGCAGCAAGAGGAAGAAGAAGGAAACAGTAGGGTCACTGCGTGGAGAAGATGGCAAAATGCTAACAGGAGATAGAGAAAAGGCAGAATTACTCAAGACCTTCTTTGCCTCCGTCTTCTCAGAAAAGGCAAAGGGGCTCAACCTGAGGATAATGGAGCAGAGGACAGAATAAGTCAAGAGATAGTAGAGGAATTGCAGCCTCCAGGACCAGATGAACCCCTCCAAGGGTGCTAAAAGCACTGCCGAATTCTTCCTCCCTGCCTCCTTCCGGGAAATGCTGAAAGGGATGGCCTTTTGGCTCCCTGAGGGAGGTTCCTTCTGTGTGGACTGCAGCTCCCAGCATCCCCCGCCTGCCTGCCTGCCTGCCTGTCCCAGGGGGATCGGCCCCGGAGAGGCAGGAGAGTGGGGATGATGGGAGCGGCAGTCTGCGAAGGGGTGGCCCTTCTTTCCCCCGAGGAGGCCCCGGGCAGGGGCTTCCCCAAAGGGAGGGAGGGAAGGAAGGCGCCCGGGGGAAGCGGGTGCTCTGCTCCCCTTCTTCCTCCAGCCCTGATGCCTCATCCCTGGAGCCTCTCGGTGGGTCCTGGCCTTTGCTCCTAGCCATCATGACCCTTCTCGCCCGGAAGCCTGGCTCGGCTTCTCTGTCGCTGGAGTTCTTGACGCCCCGCTTCCCCGCCTTTTAAGAAGACCCATCCGGAAGGGCCTCTTAAGGGCCAGCCTCCGAAGGCCCTTGCCTGCCTGCCTGCCTTCTTTCCCCGCCTGGATCCTTGTCTATCAACCGCCGCTCTACTGGGATCAAGGGGACGAGTCCTTTCCAGCCTCTGGGACCGGCGCCGCCTCGTGCGCATGCGCGGAAAAGGAGCCCTTTAAGACGGTGCGCATGCGCAAAGAAGGGCCTCCGCCCAACTGTTCGGAGGGCCCTAAAGTAATAAAGAGGAGAGCGAGGCGCGCCTTAAAGGGGAGGCGGGCGCGGGGCTCCTTCTGCGCCTGCGCCTTTAAGGCCCCCGCTGCGGCCGCTGTTTCTGCAGAAGGAAGAGGAAGAGGAAGAGGAAGAGGAAGAGGAAGGAGGCCCCCAGCGCCGCCGCCGGAGAAGGGTAGGCCTCCCTCCTTCGCTCGCAGCAGGGGGCCAGCGAGGGGGATGATGGGAGGTGCGGTCGGCCCAGCCCCAGGCAGCCCTGCCCAAGGGATAAGCAGCCGAGGGGCGAGGGGTCGGCGAGGGTCTGGGGATGATGGGAGCTGCAGTCACCCCACTGCCCCCCTTCCCCCATGGAAACTAGGGCAGAATAAGCGACAGGACAGTGGATGATGGGGGCATGTCTCCTCTCCCCAAGATTGGCCATTGGCTGTGGATGATGGGAGCTGGAGTCGCCCCCAGTGCCACCCTTCTCCATTGGAAACTAGTAAATGGGCTGTGGATGATGGGAGTTGCAGTCACACACACTGCCACTCTTCCCCAAAGGAAACTGCCAGAATGAGTAGCAGAGCAGTTAGTAAGTGGGCTGTGGACGATGGGAGCAGCAGTCGTCGCCCCCAACACTCTTCCCCATTGGAAACTATGGCAGAATTAGCGACAGGACAGTGGATGATGGGAGCATTTGTTCCCCTCCCTCATAAGCGGGCTGTGGATGATGGGAGCTGCAAACGCCCCTCCCTGCCACCTTTCCCCATTGGAAGCTATGGCAGAATGAGTAACACAGCAGTAAGTAAGTGAGCTGTGGATGATGGGAGCTGCAGTCTCTCCCTCCAGGAAAAAGGCACAAACGTGGGGGAGGAAGGGGTCCGCTTTGGCCTTGGGGTCAGGGGTCAGCGGGGGCCAGGGATGTTGTTATTGTTACTGTTATGAATAACGTTGTTTTTGCGCAGGTTGGCTCCCTCCGCAGTCGCTTCCGCTTGGGGCCCAGGAGCGCTTCAGGGTCTTTGCCTTCCCTGCGCCACGCGCCTTGCGCCGCAGGCCTTCGCCCAAAAGATGCTTCTGGACACATCTGGAGCCTCTCCCTCAGCCCCCGCCTGGACTCTTTGGGGTATTGGGGGGTCTGGGGAGCCACAGGATTCCCCCGCGTTGAGCCAGGGCAGCCGAAGCCCTCCCAAACTGGACAGTTGTTCCTGCAGTGCGTTTGGGGGGCTGTTGCTGCCCTGGCTCAATGCGGGGGATCCTGGGGATCGTAGTTTTGGGGGACATTTGTCCTCCTCCGTCACAATAAGCCACACTTCCCAGGATTCCAGAGCACAGAGCCAGGGCAGTGAAGACTCAGTCTGGATTACTATTCCTGCGGTGCGCTTTGGACCTTGGCCTCCTCAGTGGACGCAAACCCCGTTTCACACACAAAGGCGTTTTGAAAGCATTGCAGGTGGAGCGGCCCAGAATGCTCCAGAACCCAAGCCTTTTCTGTGGGCGGCTGAGAGAGCGACCCTTTTCCTTCTCCATGGTCCAAGGCGCCCAGAAGCCCTGGAAAGGCTGGCTGGGAAATGGCCTTCAGGCTGGGGCACACAAAGCCCAGGGAGAATTGGCTCCCACTTCCCAAGTAGCCTCATGATCTGCCAGCAAATCCCCCGAAGCCCACCTTGGACTCTGGGTTCGTTTCTTTATGGTTTAAAGCAAGGCCCACAGTTATGCCCAGCAATCGTTTTGGGGGATGCGGATGCCATCAGATCCCATCCGCTTGGGATGTTCGTTTTGCCCAGATTTTAGCTTTCTTGACATCATTCACTTTACATATAAACCAGGAGACATCTCCAAAGGCAGCCATAGTTGGCAGACAGCAAAGGACAACAATAACCTCCAAAAGCCACAAAGCAGACATGTCTTTATGGGGCCGACCAAAATGCCCCAAATACAGGATGCAAGCTTTTGAAGCCCCCATAAAAGTATCACTTCTTTGGGGGATGTTGGAGGTTATTTCACTTGATGTAACTCTTTTGCCCATCTAAATGGGATTGCTGCCATTTCCAGTCCCATTAGCATTTTGTGGGTTATTTGTTTTGCCCAAACAGGCCGTGATCCAGAAAACGTAATCCCCCCCAAATAGGCCGTGATCCAGAAAGCAGCCAAGAGTAGTGGAGTTGGCCCTATGGCAAATTACATCAACCTCCAAAATCCACAAAGGAGTGATACCTTTATAGAGCCAACCAAAATGCACAGAGTAAGAGCTTCTGAAGCTCTCATAAAGGTGTTGCTGCTTTGTGGATTTTGGGGGTTGTTGTACTTGACATAACTCACTTTAATATTCTTATTTTAGGAGCAAGACCGGAGGGGGGTTTGTTTGCCCTTCCCAAATCAATAGCCCCCCCTTCTTCTCCCCTGTAAAGTCAGAACCCAAAGGGCGGGCAGCAAAGGGCCTCTGGGATGGTAAGGGCATTCTCTTGTGCCCCAAGGGAAAAGAGGAACTGGGAGGCACTGAGGCGGTCACTTTCTGCAAGGGAGGAGGAACTCCTTGGCCGCAAGGGGTGGGAAATGATCCTCCTTGGATGGCGGTAGAGCCTCCTTCATTTAAGCAGAGGCCGGGAGCACTTTGAGGGGGATTCCTGCATGGCCGAAGGGGGTTACACTAGAGCCCCTTGGGATCCTGAGGAGAGGTTGCTTCTCTCTGCCTCCTTTGGATATCTGGATCCAATACCTGGCTATCTGGCGCCACACGAAGGACGGAGCCAGCTTGCTTCCTTCTCCGGAGGCTGGGACATGGAGCAATAATGGACCCCAATGGCAAGGAAAGGGGTTCCACCTCAACATTATCTGGGGACGAGGGGACTTCTTACACCTGTAAGAAGTGTTTGAGAGGGGAAAGGATTCGGGAGGGCTTTTAGTTCTGTGTTCTCGCATGGCAAAAGCGGATTGGGCTGCATTTGCAGTCAGCCCTCCATATCCATGGATTCGAGTATCAACGATGTGAACATATTGTTAAAAACAAGCAAACCTCGATTTTGCCATTTTATGTAAGGGGCGACATTTACTAGGCTATTGTAGATTGTGGGACATGAGCATCCGTGGATTTTGGGTTTCACAGAGTGTCCTGGAACCAAACCCCAGCGGACACCAAGGACCCAGTGTGGTGGTGGTGATGATGCATTGTATATAATGGGACTTGAGCATCCAGGGATTTTGTTATCCACGGGGGGTTCTGGCACCAAACCCCAGCAGATACCGAGGTCCCTCACTATTTCATTTACATTGCTGCCCTTTTCCCGGAGGGGGACCCTTTGTGGCTCCTTCAGAGCGTTCAAGGGATGCAGACAGAGACCCTCCAAAGCTCAGGAGGAACAAAATTGATACCTCTCACAAAACAGCTGCTGAGTTCTGTGCAGAAGCAGACTGGCCCAGTCAGATGTAAACTTAACGTTCTTTCTTCCTTTGGGATTAGCAGGGTTCTGTTATTTCTGACTCCTAACTCTGTTCTTGTCCTTTGCCCCCCTTTAGGGAAAGGCCCCCCGGCGGTCTCCTGCACCATGGACTCCGCCGCCACATCTGCCGCATCCTCATCCTGCGGTGGCGGTGTCGTTAGCGGCCTGGCGGTGGTCCATGTGGCCTTCCCGGAGGTGACCAGCGCCCTCCTGGAGAACCTGAACCAGCAGCGGCTGGAGGGCAAGCTGTGCGACATCGCCATCCACGTCCAGGGGCGGGTCTTCCGGGCGCACCGTGCGGTGCTGGCGGCCTCCTCGCCCTACTTCCATGACCAGGTCCTGCTGAAGAACATGACCTCCGTGGTGCTGCCCAGCGTCATGGACCCCGTGGCCTTTGAGGGCGTCCTGGGTTCAGCCTACACCGGGCAGCTCAGCATGGCCGCCGAGGAGATCGTCAACTTCCTGACGGTAGGCAGCGTCCTCCAGATGTGGCACATCGTGGACAAGTGCACAGAGCTGCTCAAGGAACGCCGGGGGGCTCTGCTGCTGGGGACAGCCACGGCCCCCTCCTCTTCCTCCTCCTCCTCCTCCTCAGCTGCTCCCTGTTCTTCCTCCTTCCGGGCCCACTCCAGCCGGACCAGCGAGAACCAGTCACCTAGCAGCAGCAACTACTTCAGCCCCCGCGACTCAGGCGAGGGGCCCTCTGAGCCGGGCAAGTACCACTCCCGGGGGGCCCTTCTGGGGGGCGAGCGTGAGGCTTCAGAGGACCATGATGAGGAGGCGGTGGCGGCAGCCATGGTGGTCTTCCCCAGGGAGAAGGGTCCTCCCTCGTCCCGCTGCCCGGACCCCTTTGCCGGGGGCAGCAGCAAGTTCATCCTGGAGACGGACGACGACGCCAGCGACAGCGGGGAGCCCGGCTGCAGCAGTAACGAAGGGGCCCCGGGGCCCCGCCAGCACCACCGCCCGGCCTGCCTCCGGCCCAGCATCGTCCCCCAGCGGCAGTGGGTCTTCATCAAGAAGGAGCGCTCCCAGGAGGACCTGGTGCTCACCTGCGAGGAGGATGAAGACCCCGTCGAGGAGGTGGAGGTGGGACCTGGGGCCCATGAATCCTCCGGGCTCAGCATCACTGACGTCCGCACATTGACCGACCCAGGCGGTGGAGGAGGCAAGCTGGAGGAGCAGGTGAACTTCTGTGAGTCCTCGGAGGACTTCCCCTCGCCCTACGAGGGCCTGGAGGAGGGCTGCCCGCTGGCCAGCGTGGGGGGGCTTGGGGCAGGGAGCGCGTCCTCCTTCCAGCCGCGGGGGTCTCTCCTGCCCATGGACATGCAGGGCAACCATGTGGTGGTCTTCCCAGCATCAGCTGCCGCCTCAGCCTCAGCCCCAGCCCCAGCGGTGGAGCACGGGGCAGTGCAGCTGGCAGCGGGCTCTGGGGACGGGAATAAGATCTTCCTGTGCCACTGTGGGAAGGCCTTCTCGCACAAGAGCATGCGCGACCGGCACGTGAACATGCACCTGAACCTGCGCCCCTTCGATTGCCCCGTCTGCAACAAGAAGTTCAAGATGAAGCACCACCTGACGGAGCACATGAAGACCCACACGGGGCTCAAGCCCTACGAGTGCGACGTCTGCGCCAAGAAGTTCATGTGGAGGGACAGTTTCATGCGCCACAAGGGCCACTGTGAGCGGCGGCACCGACTGGGCCCCGGAAATGGAAGCGGCGGCAGCAGCGGTGGAAACACGAAGAAGGAGGCCTCCCCGTCCCCCATGGACGGCGAGTGGGGCACCGGGAACACGGCCGCCGGGTCCTGCTCCTCGGGGCGCTCCCCCCGAAATGAAGTCGGCTTTGCCGGGAGCAGCAAGATGTGAACCCCCTTTTGGAGAGGAGGGCCGGCCCCTTTCTAAAAAGACCCCCAAGCTCTCCAGCCCTCTCCTCTCGGCAGCATGAGGGCTCCTTCCTCTGGAGATCCAGCATTACTCTGATGAGTGGAGCCAGTTTGGGCTGGATTTAGGGCAGGGGCAGGCCGGATGGTGCTAATGAACCCATGCCCCCCCCCACGGCCCCCTCCCATCATGCAATTGGAGGAGACTTTGGAGGACTGAGGGTGGGCAGGAGAGTGGGGACACAGACACAGGACAACTGGTTACCACACACTCTCCCCCCACCAAGATTATATATGGGAGGGGGCTTCTCTTTCCTAGATTTTTTTTTGGGGGGGGGGGTTATTGTAGCCACCCACTAATTTCACTTCTTCCTTGTGTGTCTATCTGGAAAAAGAGAACTGAACACTAAGCGGGCAACCTGCCATGGGGGGGAGGTGTCATTTTGCTGAGGGGGGTCTTAATGTGGGGGAAGTGTCCTCCCTCCCCCCTGCTTTGCATGCAGAAGGGGCTGGGTTCAAGTCCTGGCAGAAGGCCCAGGAAATCTGAGCAAAGATGGGGTGGGGCTGACCTTGTTCCCCCCCCCCAATTTGAGCAACAGTTGGCCTTTTAAATAGCCCCCCCCCCCAGAACCCACCAGGACTGAGTCACCTTTTGTGTCTGTTTTGTGCCTTCAAGCCCTTTCTGACTTAAAAACCCATTTTCCCCCAATGCAGATGTAAATTTGCAGCCCCTTCTGATTTCCACATTGAGGGGAGGGGTCTCAAGGACAGGAAAGAGCATCCCCCCCCCCAAAAAAATGCTGCCGCTATTCCCATTCCACCACCTCCCTTCCATGCCCCCTAAAACCACCCTCTCCTTTTGCATATGTGTGCCATTGGAATGGGACCCATAGAGCCCTCTCCCCAAACGGCCTCTCATCCCAAGGGGGTGCCCCCTTTCTGCTTCCCTAGAGTGGGGGGCACCCACCCTTTTCCAAAGTCCTGGGAGAGGGATGGTCTAGGGAAGAAGGGGGGGTTTCTGTCCCCAGGGGTATCCCACCCCCCCCCAAAACCTATCCTCTCCCCCAGGTGTCAGTCCTACAAAATAGGAATACCCCCCTCTGCCCGTCTCTCTGTGTAGTTTAGAGGATCCCTCCCTTGTTTTTTGGGGGGCAAACGTTGGACCTGTGGGGTTTGGGGCCTTAAGGACACAAAGCATTCTCTATAAATATTTATTGATCTCTTTGGAGCCTCCCCAGTTTGTCTGCTGCCTCTTTTGTCAGCCATGTCCCCCCCAAACCCCTCCCTCCCCCCAAGACCCCTTCCCCCAATTGCCCAGGGAGGGAAGGAGGGGCTGCCCCTTTTGGGGAGTTACAAAACACCCGGTTACACAACCCCACATTCCTGGCCCCATGCCCTGCTGCCTCTGGCTGGGCGCTTGTGTGGGGTGTGTTTTTGGGGGTGGAAGTGCCAAAAGGCCTTTAAAAGGGAGAGCAGGCTCTGCTTGCAGGGAGAGCAGAGAGCGGCTTGCACCCCATTCTTCCTGAAGGTGTGTCTGGGGGGGGGGCTTTATGTGGGGCCTGGGGTCCTCCTGGTCCCCTGAGCATTTGGGGGGTCTTTCCTCTTAACCAAAGGCCTCCCCTCCTCATCTGCCTTTGCAGCTTCTTCCCACTTTGGCCAGAAAGCAGCCCCCCAAAATGCTGAGCCCAGACTTTGCCTCTTCCTCCCCCTCCGGGGGGTCCGTCTGGGGCTGGTTCTCCTCCTCCTCCTCCTGGTTGGGGGTCTGGAGGGGGAAGCGGCCCAGAGGTGAGTGCTGCGGGGGGGGGCATTTGGGGGCAGGGTTGGTCCTCTGTGCCCCAGACTTTCCCCTCTGGGCCCAGGAGATATGTGGAGAAGGGGGCTTCCTCCACAGTGGCTGCTAAAAAAAGGAACTTCCCCACCCTCCTTCCAAGCACCCCCCCCTCACATACACACATACACCCAGAGACCCTTTCCCTCTTTTCCTGCACCCTCAAAAACTCTCCTGGGGTAGAGGAAGCCCCCCCCCCAACCACTCTCCCTCTTGTTGGGGGTTTTCTCCTCCCCCCCCCCACAAAAAAACCCTTTGATTCACTCCCCCTAGTCTCTCATGGCCTTGACTGCCCCATCCATCCAGATCAAGGGCAGAGCAGCCCCATTGGGGTTAGTGTGGGTCCCTCTCAGACCCCCCTCCCCAGACCCAGATCTCCCAGCATCCTGCAAATGAGGGTCTGGACTACAAACACCCCACCGGTTGGGGTCCCCAAAGACCTCGATGGACCCCCCCAAGAAAGGGGGAGCAACCCCATGTGGAAGGGCCTCCCCTGCTCTTTCAAGCCCTCTCCTGGCGCTGGGGAGTGACCTTTGGGGACTATAGCTCCCATCCTCCCCCACCTGGGGAAAAGGGGGCTTGCAGTCCTCAGTCCCACTTTTCCAGCTGACTTTCCTCCCCTTCCAGGGAGGACCCCCCGCCCTGCAAGGAAGGCCGTGAGTGCCTAGGCTACGCAGTCGCCTGCCGAGGGTCCGGCTATGAGGTGAGACCACTCTCCATTGAGGGGGCCCTGGTGTGGGGCAACCCTTGTGCACCCCCAACCACTTTCCCTGTCCTCCGCAGGGTCGGCGCTACCCAGCATCTTCATGGGTCGGGACGCGTGTGGAGGGTCTGGCCTACCTGCCCTCCTTGGTCAAGGGCTTCTGGAGGCTCTTCCGGTACATCCAGGGCAAGAACGAGCAGAGTAAGCCTTTGGAGGACAAGGGGACCCAGGGCATGTGCAGAGAGCCCTCCTGAAGGACCAAGCATCCACATCCCAGCCCTGCCTAGCCCAGCATCCCCTGGGAAAGTGGAGGCCTTCTTTCCCCCTTGGCCCTTAAGGGAGACTGCGACTGGACCTGGAGGCTCCACAGCCTTCAGTCCCTTTCGTGGATGGGGATTGTGGGAGATGCAGTACCAAGGGACAAAGGCAAGGCCCACCTCTCACTCCCCAGTCCTTAAAACTGTTTCATGAATGATGAATATGTAATTGTCTTATATCCCACCTTCCCCCCAACATAAGGGCTCAATGGAGGCAAAGAAAGGGGTGCAAAACTTGGGAGGGGGCAGAGGAGTGGGGGGCAGTCTTGGGGGGCTTCCCTCTGTCCAAGGGGGACTTTTTAAGCTTGACCGGCTGCAAAGGCCATACAGCCAAAGGGAGCTGAGGGCGGGAGGGATGACCTCTGGGACCCTTGCGATCCTTGGATGGCCCCCAGAGCAGACCCCCCCCCCACTGCAAAAGGCTGCTTCCTCCTTCCCCCCCCTCACCCTTTCTCCCTCTCTTCCCCCAACCCTTGGACCTAAAGATGCCACCATTCCCATGACTTCCCCGGTCCTGACCCGGGTCAGGGAGAATTCGGACAACGACGGCGGAGAGGCCTTTGAGGTCTATTTCATGCTCCCTGAGGCCTTCCGCGAAGAGCCCCCAAAGCCCACCGAGGAGACGGTGAGTGCCAGCTGTCCTTTTGCCCCCTGAAACTCTGGGGATGCTGGGAGCTGCAGTCCAAAGAGGCAGCCTCCCCCTCTTCCCAGGCCTTGGAAGGGGTTGCTTTCCTTAAATAAGGCTGGACAGAGAGCAGGGGCTGAGCCCCAGATCCACACTGGGAACCCCCCTCCCATCCAGAGATGGGGCCCATGGGCTATGCAGTCCTCAACCCATCCTGTTTGCCTGATAGCAACTGATCCACAGACCAGATTAAAGCAGGTTTGTTATTGCATGCATTCAAGCCATTTTGGGGACCCTTTCCTGGGGTTTCCAGAAGTGGGGCCCATGGGCCATGCAGTCCTCTGCAGAGGATCAATTGGTGCATCATCTTTATTTGCAATCGGTGGATCCGCAGAGAGTGTGATTCTCCCAAAACCACCCAGAGGGGGATTCGAACATAAGCTGGTTTGGCACCACTTTAAGTAGCCCAGCTGAAGGCTATGGAATTCTGGGAGTTGGAGTTTGTTGTGGGCCCAGAGCAGAGCCCCACAACATACTCCAACTCCCAGAATTCCATAGCCTAGAGCCGGGATGCTGAAAAGTGGTGCCAAACTGGGCTATTTCTCCAATGTGGATGCAGCCCCAGTTAATCCTTTGCCTTTCCCACTTTCTCCGGGGCTTTTAATATATCCCCATTTCTCCTCAGCTTGCCTCTGTTGCTGCAAACTGGGTCCCGAGTGCAAAAGCCGCTCAACCCTCAAAAGGGAGCGGAGGAGCTTTGCAGTCATCTCAGGCAGCCGTCCTCAGCTCCTCTGCTCTTATCCCTGACCTTTGACCTCTTGGCTGCCTCTGGCCTCCTGGTCAC